>MU551567.1:5579841-5584841 GCA_024362625.1 Silurus asotus | reverse complement strand
AAAGACCAAGGTTTTGTTTTTTTTTTTAGAAAATTTACAAAAGAAAGAGTGTATTTCTGTATTTGTGTGTGTGTGTGTGTGTGTGTGTGTGTGTGTGTGTGTGTGCGTGCATGTGTGGTTTGTTATTGATTGTGTAACCTCACTTTGAGTGCCGGCATTTCTTACTGATTACATCGTCTGTGTGTTTCTCGTGTGTTATGCAGGAGGGAAGGTTTTCATTACTGCTGCTTAAAACTTTTTATCCTAACACACACACACACACACACACACACACACACACACACACACACACACACAGAATTTCTTTCTGTCTCTTCCATACACACATACTTACTAAACAAAATCGACACACACTATCTCCATCTGTGTGTGTTTGTGTGTGTGTGTGTCTGTACGAGTGAGTTACATTACTTCAGGTTGTGTTTACTCTCTTAATGCGGGTCGGTCTGTAGAGGCCTCCGCTGTGTAAACACCTTTAGTGAAAAGAGCGTGTCACTCTATACTCTCTGCGCACACACACACACACACACACACACACACACACACACACACACATGTTGTATGCAGGTGGTCAGTGTGTTTGGTCCCAGATTCCGTATGAAGCTAAACAGAAAAAGACAGAATCCTTTGTAACAAATGTGTGTGTGTTTGTGTGTGTGTGTAACTGAATAAAGCAGAATAAACACATCAAATGTTCTCCTGATGACCAGCTAGGAGATAGCGGTTTGGCGTGGGAAATGGAAATATCTCGTAGGACTTCAAACTAATCAGAAAAACCCAACAAAGTGTGTATTATTCGAAAGCAGCAAGCGGAACTCTTGTCAGAATCGATCAGATTAGCCAGATGTGCAGATTATGAGAAGTTAAAGTTCAAAAAATGTAAATCATGAATCATGAATTGACATTTATTTATTAATTTCATATTAGCCATAAAGATTGTGTTAAGATTCATGAATTTAACCTCAAATCCTCTAAGTTTTAATCTTGCTAGCTGGACTTAGTGCAGTGATTATTATGATTATTATAAAAAAGTTTCTAAAACATCCTGTCTGGTTCTCTCATGATAACTAGTTAGCAGTTCTCGAATTTATAGAATGTTATGAATGAAAAATCCTGTCAGAACTTGTTTGAGCTCCGCAACTTTTTTCATTAGAATTATACATATTTTGTATTTACAGAAACAGGATTTTAAGGAGAACTTGTTCCTATCAGCCTGAGAGCTCACAGTCAGAAAACCCGAGATCGAGGAGAAACTCAAAATGCAAAGTAGAATGTGGAAGATCACAACAAAAAAGAGAAGAGGAGAGCAAATGAGAAGAGAAGAGAAGAGAAGAGAGATGAAATAAAAAGAGGAGAAAAGAAGAAATCATAGGAGACAACTAAACAAAGAAATAAGAAAATAAATAAAAAAGAGACAAGAAGAGAAAAAATTATATTAGATAGCGAAAGTAAATTAGATCAGAGATGAAAGAAGAAATTAAAAAAGAAGAAAAAAAGGAGACGAGAAGAAAAAAGAAAAGGAAAAAAGAGATGAAATAAAAAGAGGAGAAAAGAAGAAATTATAGGAGACAAGAAAAAGAGGAAATGAGAGATAAAAGAGACAAAAAGAGAGGAGAAGATAAAGGAAGAGAAAACCTTAGAAAAGAAACTACAGCAGAGATGAGAAAAGAAGAAATTAGAAAAAAAGAAAAGAAATGAGAGGAGAAGAGAAAAGAAAAATGAACTTCGAATAGTTTTGTTGAAGATTTATATTTGTTATTGTTAAAAAATAGAAAGAAAGAAAGAAAGAAAGAAAGAAAGAAAGAAAGAAAGAAAGAAAGAAAGAAAGAAAGAAAGAACAAAAAGCAGTGGTTTTGAACTGAACTGTACATCAGGGAGACGCAAAATTTGCACATTCCATAATAAACAAAGTGGCGAGAGACAAAGAGAGAGAGAAAAAGACAAATAGACAGATAGAAAGAGACAGAGTGAGAGAGAGAAAGGAACATAGAAAACGCTTCCAGTCCAAACAGCACAGAGATCCAAATATATCTGACTGATGTGTTGAACCTTGACCCTGGTGTAATACAGTGTGTGTGTGTGTGTGTGTGTGTGTGTGTGTGTGTGTGTGTGTGTGTGTGTGTAAGGAGCCAGGAATAATAGCATCACTGGTCTTTCAATTTTTAGCATCGCAGCACAAATCGAATGTGAGCGAAGAGAAGGTAAAGAGAGGGCGGGGAGTGGGCGGAAACTGGGCAGAGAGGGCGGAGTCTGTCTATTAAACTCAGCTGGACAAATAACACACAATAAACTGTAATATACACTATATCATTCTCTTTCTCTCTCTCTGTCTCTATCAGTTTTTTCTGTCTCTGTCTGCCTGTTTTTCCATGTCAGATTCTCCATGTTTCCTGCGCTGACAAAATCTCTACCTGCCCTCTTCCACATACCTAACACAAGCCCCGCCCTCTCGCCCTCATTCTGCCCAATCACCAGTCATTTTGCTGACACATCATCATCTCATCCACCATTAGATAAAAGAACAGCCACGTTTTATTTACTGTTTTCACACACACACCTGTGACAGAAGGGGGCGGAGCTTGTAGCAAATACAGTATAGAGAATAGAGATCATGGCTTAGTGCTGATAATTCTTGAGTTTTATAATAAATATTATATATAAATAATTGTTTGGGTTTTTTTGCTTACAAATTTATATTTTGGGTGCAAAAAAAGTAAATTCTAGACTAAATTTTTTAAATGAATTAAATAAAATAAATATATAAAAAATTAATTAATTAATAAATAAGTAAACATGAACAGATCATAAAAAATTAATACAATTAAAGTAATAATTAGAAAAAAACTTAAATTAACTTTTTAAAAGTTAAAAGTTCTGTCAATGGCTGTTTGGATATTTCAAACAAAAAAAATAAATAAATAAAATTGAACATGACGACAGACGATTAACATAAATTAGATTTTTAAATGGTTCTTTCCAAAATCGGCTTTTTGAGGAACTTTTTTATTCCGAAACGAAAGCATAAACAAAGAGCTGTGATGAAGTGGAGGTAAAAAGACCATCATCACGAGCACTAACACACACACACACACACACACACACACACACACACACACACACATGTGATGTGATGTGATGTGATGTAATGTGATGTAATGTGATGTGATGTAATGTGATGTGATGGGATGTGATGTGATGTGATGTGATGGGATGTGATGTGATGTGATGGTGATGTAATGTGATGTAATGTGATGTGATGTAATGTGATGTGATGTGATGTGATGTAATGTGATGTAATGTGATGTGATGTAATGTGATGTGATGTGATGTGATGTAATGTGATGTAATGGGATGTGATGTGATGGGATGGGATGTGATGTGATGTAATGTGATGTGATGTGATGTGATGTAATGTGATGTAATGTGATGTGATGGGATGTGATGTGATGGGATGGGATGGGATGTGATGTAATGTGATGTGATGTGATGTGATGTAATGTGATGTAATGTGATGTGATGGGATGTGATGTAATGTGATGTGATGTGATGTAATGTGATGTGATGTGATGGGATGTGATGTGTGTTAGCGCTCGTGATGAGTTAGAGTTAATCAGCCTGCTCCTGCTGTCAACTCGCACCATAACACTTTCCAGATGGCAGCGCAGAGTTTCCAGATATCATGGAGAAATCCAGATAAAACAATAGGAGCAGTGTTCCTCATCACTGCCTCTCAGGAACGCCGGGAACGCCGGGAACGAGGACGAGCTAAAGTGCACTGTCAGCTACGGCGCCTAATTGGCAACATGTCGGATAGAAAGAGGAAATAATCTGATCCCTCCTGCAACACGACTCTCTCCATCATCCCAGTGTGTGTGTGTGTGTGTGTGTGTGTGTGTGTGTGTGTGTGTGTGTGTGTGTGATGGGGGGGTATAGCAGGGGGCAGAAAAGGCAGACAACAGTGACACAAGACAGAAGCTGGGGATAAAAATAGATTGAAGAAAAGGAAAAGAGAGAAGAGGTGAAGAGAGGGCACAGAAATATAAAAGGAATGTTTACTCATGACATCGCTCTCTCTCTCTCTCTCTCTCTCTCTCTCTCTCTCTCTCTCTGTCTGTGTCTGTCTCTCCCTCTGTCTGTCTGAACTTCATCTCTTTGTCTCCCTTTCCTTCTCTCTCTGTTCGTCTGTCTCTCTCTTGATCTCTTCTTCCATCCATATCTGTCACATCTCTGTACAACATGATCCAGCTGAGAGTCACAGTGTTCCAGCCACAATATCTCTCTCTCTCTCTCTCTCTCTCTCTCTCTCTCATTTCAGATCCCTCACTATCTCTCTCTCTACATTTTATTCTACATCTCTCACAATCTTGTTCTTTCTTTCTTTCTTTCTTTCTTTCTTTCTTTCTTTCTTTCTTTCTTTCGTTCTTTCTTTTTCTCTCCTACATGTTGTTTTCCCTCTTTATCTTTTTCTTTATTTTCTCTATCTCTCTCCACATCTCCTTCTCCCAATCTGCTCTCTTTTGCCTTATTTTCTCTCTCTCTCTCTCTCTCTCTCTCTCTCTCTCTCTCTCGCTCTTTCTCCATCTGTGTGTGTTCTTGCACAAAGTCAAATGTCCACAAACAAGCGGGCCACTGGTCTGAGACAAAAGTGCCAAACCTTATCTGTTACACACACACACACACACACACACACACACACACACACACACACACACACACACACACACACACACACACACTTTTAACAATACCCGTTGTTGACCCGTGCTCACACCAGTAAGTAACAAGCACAGCTCTGAACTTGTGTAAACTTGTCCCTATCACACACACACACACACACACACACACACACACACACACACACACACACACACAATGATCTATGCAGTAAGGACACATATAGCTGTGGGACAGCGTGCCATTAGCATCTTAAGTATCATTATAGTGAATGCATACATTTATATGGGATTGGGATGAAGCTGATGGAGGTGAGCTGCACTCTG
>MU551567.1:5544841-5574841 GCA_024362625.1 Silurus asotus | reverse complement strand
ACAATCCAGCATTCACACCTGTAATCCTTCCAGCCAATCACAATCCAGCATTCAGTATCTAACATAGATAATATACAGTTTCAGCAAAATAAACATAAAAGCTCCGTCCATTTCTAACAACACACACACACACACACACACACACACACACACACACACACACTCACACACACACACACAAACCAACCCTTGCTGATACGGTTGTGTGGTTCTTGTTGGAAATGTCGGGCTCTAAATTTAGTATACATAACTTCCCATGAACAAAAGTGTCTGATTTCATGCACGCACACACACACACACACACACACACACACACACACACACACACACACACACACACAGTCTCTCTCTCCTCTTTATTGGCCCCATTTTTTGGGGCTGTGTTTTAAATTTGTGATGACAGCGCCAAAACATAATGCCAACCTACGGCTATTACACAAACACACACACACACACATGAACAAAAGTGTCTGATTTCATGCACGCACACACACACACACACACACACACACACACACACACACACACACACACACACACAGTCTCTCTCTCCTCTTTATTGGCCCCATTTTTTGGGGCTGTGTTTTAAATTTGTGATGACAGCGCCAAAACATAATGCCAACCTACGGCTATTACACAAACACACACACACACACACACACACACACACACATACACACACACACACAGTTACACACTTCAGTTAAAATGGCTCCTCGAGCACAAAGCACAAAGCGGAGCGGCCATTAAACAGCTTATGGACATCACATTTACAAAACATGTTCATACTAATACACAGTGTGTGTGTGTGTGTGTGTGTGTGTGTGTGTGTGTGTGTGTGTGTGTGTGTGTGAACGACTGAAAGAATGGAACAAGTATGTGTGCTTCAGCCTGAAGGCTTTTGTTTTACAACAAAAACAATAAAAAATGAGAGATACGCTGTACTTCGAACTTGTGGTGTATTAAAACCGCATGTCTCATACACACACACACACACACACACACACACACACACACACACGGTAAAATATTTGCGCTCTGGCAGTGTGTTAAGCCGTGTGAGCTAGTGTCAAATATACCTATAAAAAAAGTTCTCCAAGACAACTCCAAACCATTAAGATTCCATCATCTTCTCTCCTGTTCTCCATCGTACACAAGATCTTCTGTTGGAGACCCACAATTTCCAATTTGGACTCCACAGAACCTTCTTCCACTCGTTCACAGCCAGTTCTTATTTACTTCTTTTTTCTCAGCCTTTTACTGAGTTTGTTGCATAGAAATAAAAAGAACACGGAAAAAAATTGTCTCAAACATTTGAACCTAAAAACACTGTAAACAAACAAATAAACAAAACCAAATGATATAAATCAGTCAGGTCTGAATGACTAAATATATAAATCCCAATAAACAAATAAATTACAGCTATCAAACAAACAAACAAACAGACAAACAAACAAATGAGAAACATCTAAAAAAAGATTAAATTATATAATAATTTAATGAATAAATGAAAGAATGCGTAAGTGGACAGATGAATGGATAGATGAATAAATTAATTAATTACTGGATGGATGGATAAAAAATAATTGATGGATGGATGGATGGATGGATGGATGAGCTAGACATGAATAAATGAATGAATGAATAGATATACAAACAGTTTGATGGATGAATAAATGAATGAATATATGGATAAATGGATGGATAGATGAATGAATGAATAATTAAATAAAACTAAAAACCGAAAAGGACAGACTCCTATGACTTTGTGTAAACACTGAGATCCTTTTAGCTCCAAATACACGTTTCCGTAATAAAAAAGCTTCTTGTATTCTCTCTAACAGCGACATCCAGATTAGCGAGGACGTCCCTGATTTGTTGTGTGGAGATAAAATCCTGCTGCATTGTCACTGCGCTGATGTAAACACATTTTCCCCTGACATGCAAATCAGCTTAAAACAACTACAACAACAACTCGCCATCTTTTTCTTTCTCGGTTCGTCCAAAGCGTTTCATTGTCTTCTGTCGTTTCTCTTTACACAAGGAGCCACTTTTCTGCGACGTTTTTATACAATACGCTCAGCCTTTTGTTTGCTCGCAGGCCGGCATTCCAACTCAAATCCAAACGTTCCAAAAGCAGTTATTTTCCTGATAGATGCTAACATTTATTCCAAACACATTTGACCTTCTCCAGGTCACACGGCCGTGTGATATATTCGGCGGGAAAGCGAGCCTCGCTTTATCTCCCTGCACTTAGCGCTGAAACATGAACACACAAGGTTAAAGCCTTCGAGGTATTGTGGCTTCATGGTATCGATTAAGTGTAGTTGGGAACGTTTTTGCTATGAGAACTTTGAGGGAGGTTTTCTTCAGGAATAAACCAGAGCGTGATAACGTTGTTGATCTGAGGTAAAGCGTATAGACCCAGAGTCTTAATCCAGAGTCTATATCCAGTCTTAATCCAGTGTCTATATACTTAAAGTCTAAATTCAGTGTCTATATCCAGAGTCTATATCTAGGGGCTAAATCCAGAGTCTTAATCCAGTGTCTATATCCAGTCTTAATCCAGTGTCTATATCCAGAGTCTATATCTAGGGGCTAAATCCAGTGTCTATACCCAGAGTCTTAATCCAGTGTCCATATCCAGAGTCTGAATTCAGTGTCTATATCCAGAGTCTTAATCCAGTGTCTATACCTAGAGTCTAAATCCAGTCTTATTCCAGTGTCTATATCCAGAGTCTATATCTAGGGGCTAAATCCAGTGTCTATACCCAGAGTCTTAATCCAGTGTCTATATACAGAGTCTAAATCCAGTGTCTATATCCAGAGTCTTAATCCAGAGTCTATATCCAGTCTTAATCCAGTGTCTATATACTTAGAGTCTAAATTCAGTGTCTATATCCAGAGTCTATATCCAGTGTCTATATGCACAGTCTGCATCCATGGTTAAATTCTACAGTGTGAATCAGTGCTCAATATCCATGGTCTGAATCCAGGGCCTACTTCTACAATCTACATTTTTTGTAGATCCGTACATCTAGAGCCTAAGTTAAGGGTCTACATCTAAAGTATACATCTAGGTTCCACATCCAGGGTCTACACCTAAAGTCCATATCTAGAGTCTACATCTAGGATCTACACTTGGGGTCCACAACTATGGTTTACATCCGGCTTCGACATTTAGACTCTACATCCAGGGAATATACATTAAGTCTATATCTATAGTCTACATCCAGCATCTACATCCATGTCTACATCTAGACTCTACATCCAGGGTTGTTTTCTGATTGGGTTATTAAATATTTTGCGAAGATAGTGACAACATTTATGACTAAAAACATATCATGCACGTCCCTTATCCAATTCAGCATTGACTCCGCCCCCTGTCTCTTGATTAGCCTACACTAATCTATTGTGCTCACCTGTTTCATGTTACTCATATTTCGATGGAAATCTTTGGCGTGTGTGAGAAGACTTCCACGGCTTCCTGAAGATGAAGTTCTGCAGTGCTCAGTTCCTTTTACACCACAGCAATTTACCACCAGTTAAGAAAATAAACGACAGGTAATTTTTTATCCATTTATAGTTACGTTACGTTTCTGGTGCTCACTTAATTCACAACTGCAGCAAATATTTTTTCCTTTTCCATCACTTTCTCCAAGCTAATGAAGATTTGCTTCACTTCTGACACTGGAGACTCCTTCCATGGAAAGTCACGCCAAGGCCCCAAGAATGAGCTGCTATAGAAATATTAATAATAATATAGAGGAAATGAATGTAGAGGAAAAAAGTTGACCAATCAGCATCCAGAGATACATGGTTGGGGACGCAACATACGTGTGTGTGTGTGTGTGTGTGTGTGTGTGTGTGTGTGTGTGTGTGTAAATACGAGCAGTTAAACAGAAAGAAGTGACTCATACAAACAAAGAGCTTCCCATAAAGAGAAAGAGAAAGCGAGAGGGAGAGAAAGAGAGAGGGAGAGAGAGAGAGAGAGAGAGAGAGAGAGAGAGAGAGAAAGAAAGAGAGAGAAAAGGAAGCGATATTATTAGTTAGGGAAAAAAATAGTGGTGTCGTAGACGCACTTCTGTGTCACTGAATCCCTCTGTAAAGCGGTGATGAAGACTCAAGACAAACCAGAGACAGACACACACACACACACACACACACACACACACACACACACACACACACACACATACAGTCTGCAGTCTCAAGTTCTCACAAACATTTTTTCTCTCTGGTCAAAGACTGTGTGTGTCAGCAATCCATCCATCCATCCATCTATCTATCCATTCATCCTAGGAGTCCTGAGTGTATGTGTGTGTGTGTGTGTGTGTGTGTGTTGCTCTCATTCCCGACATGATCAAACAAGCCCCTGTGTGGAGATTACAGGACGAGTGTGTGATGAAGAAGATGCGTGCCCGAATCGATACACAAAATGAAACAGGAAGGAGGACGACTGTCGTGTTCCTGCCATCCGGGGAAATTAGTTATCAGTTCAGGCAGCTCAAATCCCACCAAACACTCTGTGTGTGTGTGTGTGTGTGTGTGTGTGTGTGTGTGTGTTTCTTCTCACGCTCTTCAGACTGCCCTGCAAGCTGAAAGTGATATATTGAGGGAAGTGGACTATTTCAAAACTGAGGAAAAAAAACTGGGTTTGTGTGTGTGTGTGTGTGTGTGTGTGTGTGTGTGTGTGTGTGTGTGTGTGTGGATGAAGATGAAGCGTCATTTAACACCGAATTTAATCACTTAGAAAGTCTAAAAAAAGATTTCAGTCACAAGAGATGAGGAGAGAAATTACACAAGCGTTCATTCTCTGAACTCTGCAGCGTTCCATCATCAAGCCACGTCCAATAAGCAGCGCCCCCTGAGGTTTCAAGGTGGGGCTGTTCTTCTTTCGATTTACATTTACATTTACAAACAAACAAATTAACAAAAACAATTTCAAAACATTCTTGGTGTCGTAAAAATATTTTTAAAAAAAGTCTAAAATAGTATTAAGTATAATAAGAAATAAGAAAGTAAATAAAATTGTATAATAAAATAAATGAATAAATATATAATATTTGAATAAAGAATTCCTGCAGCCTTGAAAATATATAAAAATAAAAGTCATACATTTTTTTAAAGATTTTAAAATATTTACTTAAAACAACAGCATGGATTTTTTTTATTTGTAAAACAAACTAATAGGTAAAAAGACTGAATAAAGAAATGAGTTAAATAATGGACAATGTTGCAATATAATAAAATGATTTCTACGAATTTATTTCCAGCTGCCGTTTAGAACGAGGGCGTCCTCTTTTCTGTGTGACCTTAAATAGTCGAGTATTTCAACTCAATGCAGGAGCTACATGGAATCCCAAGTCCTTCAGACTCTGAGGGTCCATAGAACTCGCAGGGATTAACATACTGTTTAACATAAGATGTTTTATTTTGATGCTATAAAAATATAACCAAACAATACTGAAGAGAAAATGAACTAAAATATTAGATAACTGTCAAAATATTTCCATAAAAAATGTCTAAAATTAGAAAAGCTATAAACTCTCTGAATGAATGAATGAATAAATGAATAAATGAATAAATGAATAAATGACAGTAAAACAAACATACATTCGTTCTTTTCCATAAACATGTAACAATTATTTCATAATAGGGCTGAAACGACTTCTCAAGAAATTCGAATACAAAAATGCATCAATGCTCTGTTTAGTCCATTTAACATCACACGGAGCACCGTGTTTCCCCACGGACCATTATTACTGACGCACCACCTGCTAAAAGTAACACAGAAGACGTTGCAGAATGAAATAAATAGAGGAACGTAAAGAAAACAGCGAGGGACGTGGAAAAGATTTAGGCCAAAGAAAACGAGAGAAAGTTTGGGATCATTTCAACCTGAAACATAAAGAAAACCCTGTACCCTTTTTAAAATTTTTATATGTTTATTTATGATTTTTTTTGTGTTTGTATATTTGTGTTTGCATTTTAATGTAATGTGGTAATTAAATGCACTAAATGGGTTTAGTTTTCACTGATATCCTTGTGGGTAATTTCAGCAATAATAATAATATTGATAATAATATTAATAATAATAATAAATAAATGTATTATTTTCTCTTGTATATTCAGAATTGCTCTTTAATCAAGAGAAAGTCATTATTATCTGATTAACCGGTATAATACTCGTTACTAAAATAATCGACAGCTGCAGCTCTGGTTCATGATAAAGTGCTCGGGTATCTACAGTGTACTGCTGAATACCGACGATGTCCTCTGAAATAAACGTGTGTGATCACATGATGTTAAACTGGAGGCTATAAGATCCCATTAGCTTCGTATCTCCGATGTAAAGCCAATAAAAAAAAAAAATCCCCCTCGAGCGCATGTTGGCTGACGGAGTGAGAGAAACGCCGGACGTCTCTGTTCCAGCTGCGTTAACACGAAAGAACACGGTGTCCGACATGCAATTCAATCTCTCGCAGGGGTAAGAATGATGTAAGGGGTTGTAACGAGTTCGGATGGAGGGATAAAAGAGAAAGAGTGCAAGAGAGAGAGAGAGAGAGAGAGAGATGAAAGGAGAAGGGAAATGAGAAACAGGTATCGGAGTGCAAGAGAGCTCACGTGGAGCTGATCAGGGAAAAACGCCGGTGCCGTAACCCAATCGCGTGCCCCTGTGTGAGAGCACTTCTCTCTGTCTCTGACCATCTCTCCATCCCTCTCTCTCTCTCTCTCTCTCTCTATTTCTCTCAGGAGGGGGTTAGAACGCAGCCGGAGTCGCCTTACTCGTCCCTGCCCCTGCGGTCTGGGTTCAGGTTTACTCTCTGCAGCACCTAATCAAACATCAGGCCTGAGAAACTTTAGCTCGGCTCCATGCTTACGAACACGAGATGGACTCGGCTTCAACAGACGCTGCTTTTAGATTCGCTTAAAGGTTCGCTCCGGTTTTTGTGGTAAGCGCCTGCTTTTTATCCCCCCTTTCATCTTTTATGCACAAAAATGATCGTTGTGGCTGCACGAATCACCGATTCAGGCTGAAAATATTTCCAGAGCGATATCGCCTTTCACGGAAGGACAATAAAACGATATAAAGCGAAGAAAAACAAGATAAATTAATGACAGCAGATGCTTTCATGGGAATTTTTTTTTCCCCCCACAAAGATCCTGCTGAGTTCAATATTTAAAAAGTAAAAGAGTTGGAGTATTGATTTGGGAAAATTGCACAGTTTTGTAATTGAGCATGTTGTTAATTATGTTTCAATTTTTTTTTTTTCTCGGCTGCTAAACAGCTCACAAAAATCACTCTATTGACCTTCTGCTGATCATATAATCCATCAAGATTTCTGCAAATTATAAACAACAACAACAACAAAACAGTTTTTAAAAAATGAATGTATTCGTAAAAAAATGTCCTGCATTAAAAAATTCAAAAAATTCATGCTTTATTAAAATCACTGCATTAATTACGTCATGTGGCGCAGACACGAGTGCACGTTAACGACATTTCTCCTAAAACTGGCAAACGAAACAGCATGCGAGCTCCTGAACGTTAAACAGCCGATGGTTATACAAACAACATAAACTGGGCAAGAGGAGAACAAGAAGGAGAAAACCGAGAAACACACCACGTAAACGTGAACGGCTTCATAACTGCTTAAAAAGCCACAATAACACACACACACACACACACACACACACACACGGAGGTGGATACAGCTGCAAATGTGAACACATATGAACATGAGGAACGATGGCGAGACGTGGTGGAGACGTTACTTGAATAAAAACACTTACACATGTGCCAATGAAAACAGAGAATTGAATATGGACGTCCGTTAGCGATGTGACGCCCCAGAAATTACAGAAGGAAATGTTTCCTTATACATATAATTATAAATAAATAAATATTTATATAAATAAATAAATATATATATATATATTCATTGTTAAATCATATTAATCATTAATGGAAAAATAAATCAATCAATAAAAATTTCAAACGTAATGTTTTATGAATAATAGCATCAATAATAACCACTAATAATAATAATAAATTTATTTTGACTATAACAAGATGATTTTGATCCTTTTGTTCACCAGATGAATAAAATATATGGTTTAATTGTACAATAAATAAATAAATAAACCCGCAGAAAAATAAAATGAGTATATAACTATATAACAAATTTTTTTTCATTTTGAATTATTTTTTCAATTATTAATAAATACTGAGGGAAATTCAATATAAACTCCCCTCTACAAAATTTCATTAAGATTCCCAAGCTGGAACAAGATGTCCTCCAATAATACACACCTTTTACCGCTTCCTCAACTACGGAAAATAAACGAGTAAAAAAAAAAGAAAGAAATAAACACAGATGTTATTGGTAATTCAGTGTGGTATGGCGGCTCCACAGTGTGTGAAAGAGAAGCTCTACACGGGGTGGTAAACACTCTCTACACATTATTGCCTGAACATTGACCTTCTGACGTCTCATGTTTTACTGCTTTCACTGTCTGTAATCATCACGCAGGTCTGCTTCACTCTGCACGTTCTCTATCATCTCTATAGATAATTATAACTTTATATAATTCATTCTTTTACCTAATGTGTTTTTATATGTCTGTATAATACACACTCTGTGTCCTCCTGGGTATCGTTACATACAGTACCGGGAGCTACATTTCACCCCGAGGCCTTCAGTGATGTTCTACCTGAATCAATCTACCTCCTAATACCATCATTAAGATGCCACGGTTATAGAAACCATCACTATAAAAGAGAAACGCAGCAGAACGGAGCGCTGCAACACACACACAGTGAGAACGAAGGTCATTACTGAAGCAAGAAACACAACGAACACAATTCAACACGTCTCCTTTCACTGGAGCCGCAACTGCACCTCCTGCATACATCACCAGCTCGAAAGTCTTCCCAAAAATGTTGTTTATTTCATTACAAATTTTGATTTGATTTATTTTAAACCTACTACAGTCTCTCACAAAAGTAAGTACACCCCTATCCACTTGTGGGAACCTCTTTAATTTTGGACAATATTTTCACGGACCGGCCTTTAAAGTGTGGTGATTAAATACAACAAAATTAAATGATACGACCATAAAAACTGGTATTTCCTATATTCAATAATAAACCTGCATCCACTGTGTTGTTGTTTGTTAATTTTGTTCGCTTGGGGGTTTGAATTTTGCGGTATGTATTGTGTTCGTGGCCGAAACTCCTTTAAGAAGGTAGTTGATGGAGGTAAGTCATGTGACCGGGCCAAGCATCTTCACATGCATCAAGAGTGAGTCATAGACAGATGTGGAGGAGAAAATCCGGGAATTTTCCAAAATAAAACATCCTTCAGAATCAGATAATAAATAAAACGAAAATAATGTAAGTTATGTATTCTTGCTGTGCGGCCGGTACCTATTGACCCAGGGACCGGTGCTGGTCCGCGGCCCAGAGGTTGGAGACCCCTGATTTAGAGCATACAGTTCTGCATGCTGTAAAATAGATCCGATATTGTGCAAGAAATAAGGAATAAGAGCTTCAGCCTGAGAAACTGTACAGTGTTTATAATCACACCAGCAGCAGCAAATCCAGTGAGGGATTCGTTCCTGGGATGAGTAATTGTTCATGTGAGATTATTTTCATCCTTCTGAACTCATCATGGCAACAAACCAACATGTTACAAACCATCTTCCTGGTTTCGATGGTTCCCAGTGTGTGTGTGTGTGTGTGTGTGTGTGTGCATGATTTTATTACCAGGATACAGTGAAGGAAAATTGGGGAAGGCCTTTTATTCTGAGACAGGAATGAGAGCGACAGAAATTGCCTGAGCTGGAGGGCCGATTGGAGCTAATCATAACAGACTCCCGGAGGAAAATCACATGTCCTCCACTGCGCCTTTATTCCTACACTTATACACTCCAACACAGCCCTGAATGAACTCCCTCTCTCTCATATTTCTCTCCCTCACCCTTTTTTCTTCCCCTACTCTCTCCGTCTGGCACCGCGGCCAGTTTTCCGTCATCCATACTGTATAAAAGACGGAAAAAAAACAAACCCTGGAGGTCTGGGGCTGTGTTTTAAACGGAGTGTATTGTTCGCAAGGTTCATATTAGAATTCATAAAAACAAGTAACACTTGGCAGGAAAGCTCCAAGCAAACACATGGTTTCGGGCGCCGTAACTTTTGCACGTTGGAGCGTCTGTGCTAATTGTCTAATAGCCTTAGACCTTTTGATTGTGTACGTTTCTCAGTTAAATCCACGCCCAGGACGTTGTGAGACACAGCCCCCACTATTATTCCGAATAACATCGTCTGGTTTATGAGGACGTTCGGCTCGTGGATGAGAGCAAAAGCATCAGGATGGTCAAAACATTCTTTAAGTGTAAGTGGAAAAAAAGAAAAAAGAAAAAAGGGGGACGCATCAGCCGACGGGACAGAAATGTGTCCAGACCAGCTAATGCACGCTATTACCAAAACGAGAGATGGTATCTAGGCCAAGCTACATTAGACTAAAACAAAAAAAAAAGAGAGACATGAAGCGAAAGGGAAAAAAGATGGATAAAGGAAGACAAAGGAAAGAGCAGGACACAGAGAGAGAGAGAGAGAGAGAGAGAGAGAGAGAGAGAGGCAGAGATGTCCAGTATTATTACTAGAACATTGCACTCTGGGGTATCATTAAGGGATTCAATTGTGTTAGCGCCGTTAAACATGGCGCTAATTCGGGCCCTCTGAGACGTAATGAGTAATCTGTCAACTGCCATCCAGAGGGGGAAAAGAGAGACACAGCAACTCTAAAAACAGCAAAGACCAATTACGCCTTCGTATCATATTACACACAGGCAAAACAGCCTGGCCGCGCGAGTGCATTACCACATTAATTAAGTTCCGCGATGAGGTAATCGCCTTCAAGACTCATAAAACGCTTTCCCGAGCTGTTGGAAAATCGACGCACACGTTTCGACGACAGACACGAAAAAGACCCCGACCCGAGTCCGCGCGAGTCGCGATCGGAGATACGAGCGTATCAAACTTACACAAAACATGTTTTCAGCACAAACACCTTACACGTCGCTTTCAATAAACGCTGGAATGCAGAAGGAAAGGAAGCAGGCGATAAAAACGTGGCAGTATTTCAAGCATTTTGATTGCTTTATAGAAGTTCGCTTCGACCCTGAGAGTAACAAAAACTTGCAATTGTTCGACTCATACGCCATCCAGAAGCTCCATGAACAAAGGAGGAGCTGAATCACAAAGAGAGATAAAGAAAGAGAGAACAATTATTTGAAGAATCAAACACTTAAACAAACTGCACTGCTCTACCGGAGGTCAGTTCTATCTAGAATGTTCTCCAGCGTTTCTGTTCTCCTCCTGATGACGGACGTTAGTGGAGTTTGCTGAATCACAGAAGGTGCTGATGTCTAAAGTTTATTGGAAGTAGATGGTGTTTAATGGAGGTAAGTGATGTTTAATTAGTAGATTAGTGTTTAATGAAGATTGGTTGTGTTTGATGGACTTAAGCGGCTGATGAGGTTAGTGTTTCATAGACAGGTGGTGTTTAATGCAGACTGGTAGTGTTTGATGAGCAGATTAGAATTTAATGGAGCCAAGTGGTGATTTATGGGGTTTGTGGAATAAGGAGGTTAGTGTTTAATAAACGGTTAGAATTTAATAGAGACAGGAGGTGTTTAATAGGAAGTTTAGTGTTTAATGGGGACAACTGGTGTTTGATGTTGAGTTTAGTGTTTAACAGAGACAGCTGTTGTTTTATGAGGAGTTAAGTGTTTAACAGAGACAGCTGTTGTTTGATGAGGAGTTAAGTGTTTAATGGGGACAGCTGGTGTTTGATGAGGAGTTTAGTGTTTAATAGAGACAGCTGGTGTTTGATTAGAAGTTTAGTGTTTGATGGAGACAGGTGGTGTTTGAGATGGGTGGTGTTTGATGGAGATGGGTGGTGTTTAATTGGGTGAGTGGTGTTTGATGGAGGTAGGTAGTGTTTGATGGAGACAGGTGGTTTGGAGACAGGTGGTGTTTGATAAGGAGGTTATTGTTTTACGGAGCAAGGTGGTGTTTGATAAGGAGTTTAGTGTTTGATGGAGACGGGTGGTGGTTAATAGGGAGGTTAGCGTTTAATAGGGGTGAGTGGTGTTGGATGAAGGTAGGTAGTGTTTGATGGAGACAGGTGGTGTTTGATAAGGAGGTTAGTGTTTGATGGAGACGGGTGGTGTTTGATGGAGGTAGGTAGTGTTTAATGGAGACAGATGGTGTTTGATGAAGAATGCTACTGGTTTAATGGAGGACGTTGGTAGTAAGCAGAACAGCTAGAGATCTTTTGATTCAGTAAATCCATCAGCCCATCAACAAAAAAGTCACAATTAAAAATAGCACAACACACTGTATATAAACCAACTCCCAAAGAGACCGGAGTGGATTTAGCATTTGCAACTTTCTAATAAATTTCACTGTATAAAATTGAGCAAGTAGCTGTAAGCAATGTTGTGCTTTTTACAAAACAGAAGGAAAGAAGGAGGGAGAATGTAAGAGAGAGTATGAGAGAGAAGCAGAGAGAGAGAGAGAGAGAGAGAGAGAGAGAGAGAGAGAGAGAGGGAGCACTAGAGAGACAAAGTCCAAGCCAAAAGGAAAATGTGACTAATGGTGTAAAAAAACGCCGGCCTGGAGAGAAGCGCCTCTCTTTTTTGGCAAGCCGGAGTCACATATGCCATCAGGTCTCGAACAGCCGTATGTCATGTTCTATCTCGCGCACAGAACAAGTGACAAATGCTGCCTCAGTCTGTGCTGCAGCTCTGATCTCCCTCGCTTTCAGCCCCTTCAGCGCAGACGAGTGCACAGTCACATGGACGACAAATGCATCTGGTTTCTCGATCGACAAAAATCCCATCATGATAAAACCCTCAGCCAAAAGCCTCCGACTGAGACGAGTGTGAGGGTGCTAACAGGGGACAGCTGGGTATCTCTCCAGGCTGCCATGTTCCACCATTTGTAAAAATGACTGATGAAAAAATAGAAAGAGAGAGAAAGAAGACAAAAAGGTGTTGATGGACTACAGAAGTCCTGCTTAACACAGGAAAAAAACAGCAGAGATCATGTCCAGATCCTTCTATATATATATATATTTCAAAAGGGACGCTCAGCTCCTGAATTCCAGCAGCGACTCAAGTTTCCTCAAAGAATCAAAAGTTCACATTTTAACCGGTGGAACGAATGTTTTCAGCGTGATCTTTGCTCTACCACTAAACGGTGATCGTATTTCTCCATCGTGGCACAGCTGACCTTATCCACCTCGCAGCTCCAGGGTTCCTGGGTCGATCCCGAGCTCGGGTTACCATGTGTGCAGAGTTTTGCATGTTCTGCGGGTTTCCTCTGGGTTCTCCAGTTTCCTCCCACCTCCCCAAAGTATTCCGGAGCCTGAGAATGTAAACTAAATCACCTGGAGGTGTGAATGATTTGGTGTGCTGGACTGGCGTTCCATCCAGCGTACATTCATAATGTTAAGGTTAATAAGGAATTAAATGTTACTGCAACACATGTAAGTCCTCAGACTCCAGGAAATACTTTCTCAGGCATTAGGAGTAGAAGCATTTCAAGGGGGACGTTTTAAAGGTGTTAAATATGGACTTCTGGTTCCCATCTCCGTCACCGTGAACACGTCCAGAGTCTTTATATTTCCACCCAAAATACATTTCCAATTGTATAAAAATCTGCTTTGAAAATTCTTTCATCTGAAAGAACAAAAGCAGTTCTAGGAATTTCTACTCTTTCTACTGTTTCACCAATTACATCCGAGGAAGTGTATACCGGGAATACTCAGGGTGAAGCCGGAATATTTGGATCTTGGATGGGATGCTTGCTCTTTTGCACACATGCAAAATTTCAGCTTATGTTTCGCATACTGAAAAGTTATTATTTGCGCTGCACAAACTGTATCGCTAATATCTATCTTTTGAATTATTTGTTATTTTATTTTTCTAGATTTTATATTTATTTGTATATCAATTATATCTATATATAATTTTCACATTTTAAAATTTTTATTTTTTTTTTTATTTTTTTTTAAAGAACCAGCCGACTGTGACAAATTCCTTGCAAATGCAACTTTTGATACTTTGAAAATAAACCTGATTCTGATTCTGTGTTTGTAAAAACTAGGGACAAAACAGAACCTATAGAAAGGAGGAACCCTAAGCTAAAGGAACGCCAGATACAGATACAGCGGGCTCAGGATACACCCTGGGAAGATGCAGCGCTACCTGCTGAGACGGTGTGGCTCCCTGGCAATGATTATAATAAATAGTTACAATAAACGAAACAGATGTTTGTACGAGCGAATGTACATGACATGATAGACATCAAAACGGAGAGAAGACAAACAAAGGAAGGCGGTGGTCACATGATGAGCGAAGCAGCGATGCAAAAAAAATGGAGAAAAAATAAATAAAAAAAGCAATTATCGTAAAAAGTCATTTGCATTAAATGACAGAAGCCATTAAGGGCTAATTAATTCGAGTGGATGTATGTTTCGAAAACAGAGGAGTCCTGCTGGTTGGCGAGGAGAGGGGTTTCTTCAGGAAATCACAAACAGGAAGAAAAAAAAGAAGGAACGGGCATCTACTGACAACTGCTCATTACGGATAATGGGCCGATGGATAGTCACTTACGCTACAAGAATCATCCATTTCACTAAACAGAGACTGATTGATATTTGTGCAGTAACTGGCTCCATTAGGGCCTCGCTGTGGTCACAATTTGCCTGTCATGTCTCTCGTAAACAATGGACTCGACAAACATGCTGAGCAGGATGCAGCAACACACAAAAAATATCGACAAAAGCAAGAAAAATCCCCGTTGACTTGAACTTCGTAATTGCCAAAAAACGTGCATAAAAAAAAATAACACAGAAGAGAGGAAAAAAATTCTTCCCAGAAAGAACGTGGGCAACTTTCCCAGATAAAGACAAGGCAAAGTGGGAAAACATATATACACACACACACACACACACACACACACACACACTATGGCTCAAATTAAAAAAGACTTGAAAAAGTACCTTTCCTTACAAACCCGTCCTGGGTCCCCATTAACCTATGGGAGTTTTTTCTTTCGGAGGCGCAGCAGGGGCTGTAACAAGGCAGTTTTATGGGGGGCGTGCTGGGGGAGTCGGGTACTTCTCCCCGGCCCAGGGAGCTCGTTAGGCAGCCTGAGAGCAACTCCGGAGACAGATCCGTGCACCTGGCTTCCCATGGACCACCAGAAACGCCTGGTTTAAACAAGAGAGCTAAAGCAGGGCCACTTATCAACACAATCTGGGCTCACATCGTTCCAGCGGGAAGGGAGGGAAAAAAACCTTGGTTATTGAACTAGCGGGAGGCCGAGGAACACGCCAAGAACCCCCTCCTCCCTCAACAGCCTTAGACGCCGGAAAGGAGAAGAGAAGAAAGCAGGGCTGAGAAACAATGCGGTGTGTTACAGTGGAAATAAAAGCCACTCGAGCACTCGAACTCCGACCTTTTCTCCAACCTCGCTCCGTCCATCTCGCTACACACGCAAACTACGCCGGAGCTTTCAGTCCTCCTTCACATACCGCCATCGGAGTGCTTCAGTGCCGAGAGAAAAAAAGAGGGAGAGATATTCGAAATGGAGGAGTAGATCTTGACATTATACACATCCTCCCTTTCTCTCTGGATCTCGTTATGAAACACCCTCTCGAATCCCCCTCTCCTGTGAGAGAGCAGAGAGAAACGCCGCCGTCTCGCCTTTCGCCCCAATCGATCCCGGGACCGAATATATGACCTATAGGCACAGAATCAGATTAAAAAATGGAGGAATAAATTAAAAAATATATAAATAAAAATCCCTGTTCGGCTGGAGAGCAGACAGAACGACACCGAGTCTATTAGCTACAGGCGGCTATCGGTATTTAAAGCAGAGGAGGTTTAAAAATAAACTGATGAATGAAGAAATATATTAAAACCCACTTTCTGCTTTTTTTTTTTTTAATACTGGAGAGAAGTTTTCTCTTAAAATCTCCCTGAAGCCGTAGGAGCTCAAGGCCCCAACTGAAGCCAGCGCACACTGGGGACCGGCTGATAGAGAGATGTGACACTGATATCTCCATAAATTAAACCAGATTTTATTATTACACTTTTTTACCTCAATCTCCATGCTACAGTACTCAACAAAAAAAACAAAAAAACATGAAATAATAATAATTTTAAAAAAAATACAACTACTGATGTCACAACTAGTGATGTCCATTAAGAGAAAATATTACATTAAATTTTATTGTAATTAATTAATAATTATCAATTTGAATGAATATTTAAAAAAATAAATAAATAAGCAAAACAAATAAACAAACTAATAATATTAATAATAATAATAATAATAATAATAATAACACAATTTAGGATAAGCTACAGTAAAAGTAAAATAATATAAAAATATATATAAAATTACAGCTTGTGATGTTCCTTTGTTGAAAACCAGCATGATAAATAAATGAAAATAATTAAAAGATAATAAAAAGATATATAGTTAACAACGTCACAGTTTTAAAATGCTACAATTACAAAACTATAAATATATATTGCATTATAAATGATTATAAATAATGATAATAATCTAATACCCAAAACACATCTTGTGACACTTTTATTATTTAAAATAAAATGTATTATTTAATTGTAAAATAAAAGTTTTAAATAAATCTAGTGATCTCACAAGTTTAAAGTTTAATCACTTACAAAAAAAATGTAAAATGGAAAAAAAAAAGAAAATAGAATGAATGAATGAATAAATAAATAAATAAATAACAGCCAAAAATAAAAGCTTCCTTCAAAAAATTGTAAATAATAATACAAATAAGGTAAAATAAATATAAAAAATTGCAAGCTAACAATAATTGTAATCTCTCTCTCTCTCTCTCTCTCTCTCTCTCTCTCACACACACTGACACTTGAGACTCCTTCCATAAATGTCTAACTAACATCTTCTGATGTTTACCAACATCAACTACTTCGAATGTTTGTTAATGTAGAATCTATTACCATAGTAACGATATCAGATCAGGATGCTCGTCCAATCAGATTGCAGCGTTATTAGTATAAATGAGAAATAAATGGTGACTGAGTGATTTGAGCCAGAGGAGGAACCGATCTCCTGAAAAGCATCCGTTTCTCCTTCAGCGCTACGTCACGTCACGTCGAGCCACGTCGCTCGTGAGTCTGATCACAGCTACAGATAAGCGTCGACGTGCAGAGTCACCGACCTCTAAAACATCTGCAGCGTCTGATATCAAGCCATCCATATGATAGAAAAATCAATAGGGCTGCAAAGCATTTGGAAAAGAAATCTCAACATCGTGGCTTTAGATCGGATTGCTCTACCTGTGATCACAGAGCTGCCGCGGTAACGTGATACAACCACGCTCTGTGTGTGTGTGTGTGTGTGTGTGTGTGTGTGTGTGTGTGTGTGTGTGTGTGTGTGTGAGAGATGCTGAGAGATAAATTGGAAAAGAAATGGAGAACATTTTCATCACATGTGATATAATAGGAGTGATGCAATACAGAGAACTTAAATGAGAAACACACACACACACACACACACACACACAGAGTATGAGCGACAGAATAATGAAAGAATGAACAGAATCATGTCTCTGCATTTTTAAAAGAATGCAATTAGCATTTTCAATGAAATTATTAGATTTATTCACGCCATTCATCTCTCTCTCTCTCTCTCTCTCTCTCTCTCTCTCTCTCTCACACACACACACACACACACACACACACACACACACACACACATAGCAGAAAGCAATATATACATTGTATAATTTTATTATAAACTATTCCTTTAAAATATTATATTCCCAACCTCCTTATTCCTGAGAAGCTGCTTTCAGACAACATCCACACGTCAAAAGCACTGTACAAGTAACACTTTTCGCCATCTGTGTGTGTGTGTGTGTGTGTGTGTGTGTGTGTGTGTGTGTGTGTGAAAGGGCCGGCTCTTGGAAATTTTCCAACTGCAATTATTATAAAAACAAGTGTTTAAACCAGCAACAGTGTGTAATTAACTCTCTTAATTACCTGCTGCTAATCCGCCTCTAATTGCATTTTATCAGCCTCTAATAACTCTTTAATCTGCCTCCAATATGCATCCAATCTCATTTAATCTGCCTCTAATTTGAATCTAATCTGCCATTAATCTGCCTCTAATCAGTCTCAAACCTGCATCTAATCTGCCTCTTATTAGTCTTAAATCTGCCTCTAATCAGACTGTAATCAGTATCAAATCTACATTTTATCTCTAATCTGCCTTTAATCAGACTGTAATCTGCATGTATACTGCACCTAATTAACATCTAATCTGCATCCAATTGGCCTATAATCTGAATATAATCTGCCTCTAATCTCTATCTAATGAGCATCCAATTAGTCTCCTATCAGACTCTAATCTGCCTGTAATCTGCATTAAATCAGAGATCAGACGTCTCTGGTCATTATTTTTGGGAGTGTGTTTTGGAGTTCTGGTGTCTGAGATCGGACTCTGAAACTCACAACCTGCCATTTATCAGAGAGAGAGAGAGAGAGAGAGAGAGAGAGAGAGAGAGAGAGAGAGATGAATAGTTAGGAGAGATAAAACGCAGGCCTTTCTCTTTCATCCCTCACTTTCATCTTTATTTTGCACCTACTCACTCACTCTCTTCCTCTCTCTCAGACTTGCATGTAAAGACTTGCACTTTTTTTCTATTCTTTCCTCATCTTCTTTAACTTTTTCCTCTTTCTTTTTCATCTTGTTTGGTTTTTCTATTCTCATTTTTTTATTCTCTTCCTCCCTCACTTTTCTTTGTTTTGCTCAATTTTTTTTTCTTTTCCCTTTTTATTCTAATTTCCTCCTTTTTCCTAAAAAATCAGCTTTTTTTTTTACTTCACTACTGTTTCCATCCATTTCATTTTTCTCTCTCTTAAGATTCAAAGAGTTAAGCAACATTTAAATCTCTGAATCTTTTAATCTTTTTTATTACATCAAAGATCAGAAAAAAAAGAAAGTCTCTTGTTTTATCGTTTCATTTTATCATAATATAGATGAAGAACGGAAAAGAGAGAGAGAGAGAGAGAGAGAGAGAGAGAGAGAGAAAGAGAAAGAGAGAGAGAGAGCAAGAAAGAGAAAGAGAGATGTTAGGAGAACGCGAGAACAACATGAGAAACAGAAAAGAAAAAGGTCGAGGATGACGGTGAGAAACCGACAGAGGAACGAGGCAGAAAGAAAAAGTAAAAAAAAGGTAAGAAGAACAAAACAAAGTGATAGTGAGAGACAGAAGAACAAGAGAGAGATAAAGAGTAAAAGAGAGAACAAAATGAGGAATAGATAGGGAAATGCAGATGATGTAGATGAATGAAAGGAATGACAGTGATGGAGGGAGAGAGAAGAAAAAATGAGAACAAGAAAAAAAATGAGAGGAAAGGAGGTTGAGAAAGGCAGAAAGAACAAAGTGAGAAGAGAAAAAAGATAGTGTAGATTAAGAGAATGATAATGAAAAAAGAAAAGATGGAGAAACCGAGAAAAAGAGAGAAATGGGGGAGATGGAGAGAGAAAAAAATGAGAAATAGAAAAGGAGATAGAAAGAGAATGATAGTGAGAAGCAGACAGAGGAGCAAGATAAAAAAAGAAAAGAGAGAGAGAGAGAGAGAGAGAGATTGAGAGAGAGAGAAAGAGAGATTGAGAGAAAGAGAGAGAGAGAGAGAGAGAGAGAGAGAGAGAGAGAGAGAGAGAGAGAGAGAGAGAGAGAGAGAGAGAGAGACTTTCGGGTATTTGTCTCAGAAGTTCTCTCTCAGACAAAACAGAAGCTCCAGCACTGGATGGTCCACTAAGTTACATCTCAGGAAAATCAAAACCCTGCCTTGGTGTGACGTCTCACTCTGCAACTCCACACCAAACACCACACTCTCCCTCCATCCCTCCATCCCTCTATCCCTCTATCCCTCTATCACTCCAGCCTCAAACAAACAAAAAAACTAATGCTGCAGAACCGGAGGCAGCACCACACCGATACGTCTCCACCTCCACCTCCACCTCCGTCTCCTCCTCCCTCTCCACCCTGCTGTATCAGAAACTCCATCTGGTCACCTCAAACGCACTCATCCACCACCACTATTCTTCTTCTCTTTTCCATTTCTTTTTCCTTCCTTTTTTTTTACTTTTACGGTCCAATCAGGAAAGAAGAAGAGTAAAGAAAGCATAAGATGGAGAAAGAGTTTATGGAGAAGACCGTGTGTGAAGATAAAAAAGAAACAGAAGGGAAAAGATGAGAGAGAGAGAGAGAGAGAGAGAGAGAGAGAGAGAGAAAGAGAGAGAGAAAGAGAGAGAGAGAGAGAGATAATGGTCAATATAAGAGATGGAGAGAAGATAAATGGAAAAATGAGAAGAAAAAAAAAAAAAAAAAAAAAAAAAAGAGCGGCCGCCCGCCCCGGGCCGACACCCTTTTCCCTTCCCGGGGGACGAGGATTTTTCTGAGTTTTTATCGCTCTTTTTTTTTTTTTTTTTTGGTCAAATTTATCAGCTTTTTTCCTGCAAGTCCATAAATGTAATGTAAATGATCAGGATTAGACAATAAATGAAGAACAGATCGCTTTTCTCCTCTTCAATCCGATACCGATGGTCCTGATCGCCTTTCCACTTGTTTGATGGGTGATTTGTTTCTCTTTAATAATAATAATAATAATATTAATAATAATCATTATTATTTTTATTGATCACAAATGAAGCTGATTATTTAAAGCAAAATATAAAAAATGTAATAAGTCAAGTTCTCCGGAAAAGAAATCAATTAATGAGCTAAAAAAAAAAACAACTATTATATAATTATTTAATTATTGAAAACAATAACTGACTGTATAAATATAAATATAAATATAAACACAGCAGGTGCTGAAAAAATGCAGTGTTTATACTGAGCCTCATCATGTTACACTTTTAATCAGATCTGTCAGGGTGAAGCTCATCATGTGTTTATTATAATTGTTTAAACAAACGTCTGTGTGTGTGTGTGTGTGTGTGTGTGTGTGTGTGTGTGTGTGTGTGTGTGAGGGAGATCAGTGCTTCAGAAAGACACACGTCGTATGTACATGTATATAATCTGATGTACGCTCATTTGATGTCTCTGATCTCATCTGCATTCATTAGTGTCGACGGCTTCAGAGGGAAATAACATGCAAATGAAGCTTTAGAGCGGTTCGAAAACGTGTTATCGTGTGTGTGTGTGTGTGTGAAAGAAAGAAAGAGAGAGAGAGAGAGAGAGAGAGAGAGAGAGAGAGAGAGAGAGAGAGAGAGATGGGATGAATGCATGGAATGTTGAGCGTGTGTTCTGCTCGGGCCGAGTCCTGAACCTTCACCTATAACATGCAAATGAAGCTTTAGACGTGTTATCGTGTGTGTGTGTGTGTGTGTGAAAGAAAGAAAGAGAGAGAGAGAGAGAGAGAGAGAGAGAGAGAGAGAAAGAGAGAGAGAGAGAATGAAAGAAAGTGCTGTGATCTTCCAGAACGACCTCCAAATAAATCACCTTACAGGAAATACAGTAATAATTTAGATTTAGAAACTAAAAATGATAGATAGATAGATAGATAGATAGATAGATAGATAGATAGATAGATAGATAGATAGATAGACAGACAGACAGGCTATAAATGGTATGTAATGGCATGATTGCTATGTGCTTCTTTTTAAACGTTCCATTCCACATCTAGTCTCTTTACTGTTATAATGAGCTCCACTCTTCTGGGAAGATGTTCCACTAGATTTATGTGGAGATTCATTCAGCTACAAGTGTGTGAGTAAAGTCAGGTAGTGATGTAGGTGAGAAGGTAAGAAGGTGAGAAGGTGAGAAGGTGAGGAGGTCTGGGGTGCAGTCAGTGTACACATTCATCACAATGGTGTTCAGTAGAGTTTATAGCAGGAGATCTTCCACTCCAACATCCACATGTAAAGCAGATCTTCATGGAGCTGGATTTGTGCACATGGATGTCATGCTGGAACATGTTCGGGTCTCCTAGTTAATGCGAAGACCCAAGACATGCATCCTAATAAAACTGCAATTTAGTGTGTGTGTGTGTGTGTGTGTGTGTGTGTGTGTGTGTGTGTGTGTGTGTGTGTTGAAAAGAGTAAAGTGTGTAAAATGATTTCTTCAGTAATTGTCTTACTTTTTTTTTTAGGAATAAATAAAAGCCTGTGCTGCTCAGCTGCGGTGTTTAAATACGAATATTTCATTCTGGCATTTATTGTGGCTTTTCATATTAAATTAGGCGAAGAGAGCGGTGAGTGTTTTCCAGCGGGAGTGGATAAACACAGCCAACAAATTGCCAGCGAGACTTGCGTGGGGGAAAAAACGCTGCACGTCCCTCAACACGGATATTTCATCTTCTTTAAAAACAAGAAGAAAGAAATACACAACCTTCAATAAACACACCGTAAAGATGAGCGTCTGGTAGCGGCGTCTCACCTTCTTCCTGTACCACTTAACACACACACACACACACACACACACACACACACACACACACACACACACGGGCACTTTGGTGGCTTTAAAAGTAAAACCACAGATGTGTAGTTTAGTTGCGGAAATCACATTTAAAAACACACCAGGTGATGTTTCGGGAAAAATAATTGACAGTTACAAGAAGTCCTGCGTGTGTGTAGTGAAATTACACGTTTTACTATTTATCTTTTATTTGTTTGTTTTATTTTTTTTATTTTTATATCAAACTTCACTTAAAAATATGAATATTATCACAAATTATACCGTCTTTCTAACTGTGTCATGTTTCTATAATAATAATAATAATAATAATAATGATGTAATAATTTCATTGATATATTTAATAAAAAACTAAAATAATGCTGAGCTCCGCAATACATTAATTTTTTGTCCGATTACAGTACTATTATTATAATTATTAATAACAATTCTCAGACTGCACTAGAAAGGTCAAATGAAGGTTTTCTAACATACTTTATTATTACGATTATTATTCATGAATTGCTTTTAAATAGAGAAAAGAATAATAATATCTATGCAAGTAAGTAACAAATAAATAAGTAAACCATCAAACAATATTAATGAACAGATAAAGAAGATAAAATAAATATAACACTGTGTTCGAGGGCATTAATGGGCAGAAAAAAAAGACACATTACAAAACACTGTAGACAGAAAGAGAAAAAAAAATGATAAATAAATGAGTAAATAAACAAATAGCCTTCAGGAGAGAACAATAACACTATCTATCTATCTATCTATCTATCTATCTATCTATCGTCTGTCTGTCTGTCTGTCTGTCTGTCTGTCTGTCTGTTGTCTGTCTGTCTGTCTGTCTGTCTGTCTGTCTGTCTGTTGTCTGTCTGTCTGTCTGTCTGTTGTCTGTCTGTCTGTTGTCTGTCTGTCCGTCCCTTTACGTTCTGTTCTGTCTGTATTTCTTATAAAGTAGCTGTAATTAATTTTTTTCCCGTCTGTCCCTTTTAATTCTTTCTCTGGACCCAATCACATGCATCAACACCGCCGCTTTCTCTCCTCCATGACAGAGATGTGACTTTTCAAGGTTATCATCAATCACACCATGTCTAAAACACCAACATGTAACGAGACAGATGCTCATGAAAGCACAACGCGGACTAAAATAACCTCTGCATGCCACACGCAGATTATAATTAAGTCATCTGGCAACCCTGAGGCGGGGGTCAGGGCTGAATTATTATTATTATCGTTGTTGTCGTTATTGTTTTCGGCGCTTCGTCTGATGCCGTGATTACGACTTCATACGCTGACAAACCGCTTTCCTTCGGGATCACTTCGGATCACGTGGCTCAGGAAACGCATCACGATTAAATCACGGCAAAAATGTGGTGACATCATTGTTACAGGAAGTTGATATTGCTTCAAAAAAAGTATCGGAATTTTCCGAACTTACAGCCTGAACCTCTAAAACACCACCTGCTTCATGACAATTCATTTCAACTCATTTTTATTTGTGTTGCACTTTTAACAATGAACATTGTCTCAAATCAGCTGGACACAGATAATGTGGTGATAAAAATGAACAAGTTCTTTATAAGTGTAAGTTTGTCACTGATGAACAAGCGAATGAGGTGAAGGAAAAACTTCCCGAGATGCAGAAGGAAGAAACCTTGAGAGGAACCAGACTCAAGAGGAAACCTCATCCTCATCCGGGTCGCACCGAATGTCCATTTATTACAGATAACTGATGTTGCGAGGTTCAATGATGGAGATCAGAAGCAAACTGTAGTCCTGAGTCAGTGTAGCAGACTGTTGATATTACCTACAGTTCAAATCCATAAAGCTCCTGTTCTTACTCTAGAATTTCATCTATCGAATATACACATATATTAGATGCTATCTATCTATCTATCTATCTATCTATCTATCTATCTATCTATCTATCTATCTATCTATCTATCTATCTATCACAGCAGCTCAGAAAAGGTTGTTTAAAAAAAAAAAAACACGAATCTCGTTCCAGCTGCAACATTATAAATACAATCCAGACCACAACTGACTCTGTTCTACATGTAGATTTCAGACATACTGAAAGTGTTTAACACACTGCGACTGCGCAAGTCTTCATTCTCAGAAGTCTTATTACCAATGCACTCAGTATTCATGCAGTTTACTCGCACACTCCGTATCTTTGTGTACTTTGTGTGCACACCGACTCGAATACATTCTACTTGTTATCCTCCGTCTTCCGTATTTGTATAAATAATACCTCATGCTAATATGTCGTATATGTAAATATTCATTAATATAGAAACAGACACTTCTGTACCCACGTGGAAATAATGATCACACTGCATTATTACTTTTCTCTCCTTTTTCTTCTTTCTGTTTTATACTGTTCAATGTTTAATGTTTAATATTTGCTGTAGTTTGCCTGTAGCCTCACTTCAGAATTTCATCGTACAAACTGACATCGGTACATAAGACAAATAAAAACTTGAAACTGGAATCTATGGGAAATGGCAGAAAGTGTGAGGCATTTTTGAACAGTATTTTTCTTCCTTCACTGAATAAATCAGCCGGGATACAGGACGAGTTTATACCTAAATTAGCACTTTCCAAGTTTGTAGAATTCGAGTTATATTTATATTGAGTTTGTATTCTTGTGTACAGTGTAGATTTATTCATTACTAGAGATTTAAAGCACTTTTGTACGTCGCTCTGGATAAGGGCGTCTGCTAAATGCCGCAAATGTACTTCCTGAGGGACATGTAAAGCTTAATAAGGATACGAGAAAAGCGAGAAGCTGTTGAGTAAAAGAGCATTTATAGCTGCTATGAGTAAAAACAAGTAAATTTGTTAAATAGGAAATAATCTATAAGAGCTGACTTTGATGATGTGGAATAGAAATTGTTACTGTACTCGAGAATTAAAAATTAATTCATATATTTTTTCAAAACATTTAATTTCACATTTAGTCCCTCAACGCTTTATTAGGAACACCTGTACGCCTCGTGTAGGAAAGAACGCGGAGCTCAGCAAAAATGAAAGCTATACGAAATGGCGTGAAAAACTACAATTTCACGCTACTGGTGCTTGGATTTGAGCTTGTGACCTTCTGATCCAGAGCCAAACGCCTTAACCTCCTTGTAGCAGTTTGGAAAAGAACCACATATGGCTGGAAAAGTCAAAAGTCTGAAACTGCATTTTTAAATATATTGATTTTTTTTTTTTCCCAAAAAGAACAGTTTTATGATCAAGTGATTTGATGTAAAGTTGAAAAATATATATATTTGGAAATTTCTCCACTGTGAGATGAATAAAGGTTTATCTTCTCTTATCTCACACCAGGACCTCGTACATTTAATGGTGTTTTAACTGTCGAATATGCGACGATCGCAGAACACTGTTAAAATCACACCTATAATAGTGTAATCTGTTTCCGATTATTATTAAAAATATAAGTAAATAAATATAAAAGAGATGAAATTAAAACATTTATCCATGACGTTGTTTCCTTACTTAAATATATATATATAAACTCAAGCAAAAATTATTCTTAATTACTAAACATCTGTTTTACTGATTCGGCAAGTTTTAAATCACCACCAAATTCTGGCATGATGCACAATATATATATAAATATATAAATATATTACTGTTACCATTTAAAGACAATCCACAGATTTAAAAAAGTTGAAAGCATCGGCATGTCATTGTAGTGAACAAACATTGAAATGTCGCACAACAGGATGTGATGTAACTGGAAAACAATCGACTCCCTAAAAATCCTTAATAACCTTCAGCACTAATGACCTGATTTAGAATCCAATAAGCACAAGAATGTTCAGTAATAACCTCGATCATCACTTTAAATCAGTCCTGCGCCCTCGCTGAAGGATCACAGCATCTTTCTCCATCAGAGTGCCTGAATGCAGCTTCACGTTCTTCTCATGAGGTACGGGTGTAGCCATGCTCGTAGTTCAGCTTCTATTTTATATCATTAGATAATACACCAATTTTTACTCATATTTACATGACCTAATTATATACCCATAATATAATCATAATTATAAGCATAAAAAATTGTTTATTTGCTTATATAAATGTATTCAATAAATTTTATATTGTAAAAATATATATTTAAATACTTTATTTAAAGTATATACTTAAAATATTCTGTTGTATAAAATAATATTTGTAATATTTAATTAAAACGTTTATTTTTTTCTAAAACTAACCCTACATTTAAAGATTTTATATTTCATATATACATTTAAAAGGTATTGATAAAAATATAAACTAAATAAAAAAAAACTCATTATAAATTTCAAACAGAAATAATAATTTTTTTTAATTATACATAAGGAAATAAAATTGTATGTATATTTGTAAATTGTATATTTTTGGTAAAAATTGTAAGTACTTTCAATATTCTGGGATACGTGAAGTTTGGTTTTTCGGCACTTAAGTACTCTTTTGCGACAGACGGCGAAGGGTCTGAGAGAGCGATCGTCTCAGCTGCGACTCCGTTTCTCCTCAAAGCCACACAATTCATCAGTCATGCGGTAGCGGCTCCTCACCTAATGCGATTAAGACGACGCTCTGTCCTGCCTCGGATACTGATGAAGCAGACGGAGGGACAGAGTGAGAGATGTGGGAGGAGGGAAACTCGGAGCAGAAATTACATTTTGATAATGGAGTACATCCATTTGAGGGGCTTTAAAAAAATAATAAAATAAAATAATAATAATAATAAAAAAAAAAAAATGAGAGGACGACGAGAGAGCGAGCAGGAAGTTAGGATGAGAGACAAAGAGAGAAAGAGAGAGAGATAGAAGAGAAAAAATTATAATGACCTCCAGGGAGAGAAAGAGAGAAAGAATGACTGAGTGCCTGCTTCAATCGGACCTGCCACATCACGTCCTGCTCGATCCCACTGCTCCTGAATCCGCTCCAAACTATCATACAAATCTGATATAATTAACATCAGTGACCTTCACATAACCTTCTTATAACCTTCACATGAAGTTCAAGGTTACAATACAGAGTTTACAAAAAAATAATCCCAGGGATTTGATGACTTGTGGAACGGCCTAATTTGATATTTTTTATATGATATTAAATTACGTTATTATAATATTAAATTAATAATTAATATAAACTATAATAAATGTCATTGTAAACAGGTTTGTTTATATATTTATATGTTTTTAATTAATATTTATGAGTCACACCATAAGAGTCTGGAAGAAGAAAATCTGCACGAGTGGTTTGGAAGGAAAATGAAGAATAAATGATAAATGTGTTCTAGTATATAACATATATATTTTAACTTTTTCGGAATAATTTTAAATATTTATATTTGCCATATTAGTATGTGAATAAATAAATAAATAGATATATACATAAATAAACAATAAATCAACAATAATGTTTTGTAAAGAAATATATATTATAATAATAAGAAAAGGATATAACATTTTTCTTTCTAAAGAAACTTGTTGTTTGATTTGTAATGAAGTAATACGAGAGTTTACATTAAAAAATCTTAATTTTTTTAAATAATTCAATTTTCATGATATATTTCAATATAAAGAATTAGACAAAATAATTTGTGAAAAGGAACTGAATCACATGGCGTGATGTGTGAAGTTTTCTAAGCTTGTAAATAAATATACATATTCTTTGTTTGCTTGTAAATAAATCCACAACTAAAAACAAATAGAACATGAGTATGTTTCTTTCTTTCTTTTTTTTTTTTGGAAAATGTATTGCTTGGTTCTTTCTTACTTTCTTTCTTTCTTTCTTTCTTTCTTTCTTTCTTTCTAACTTTCTTTTTTTCTTTCTTTAAAAAAATTATTTTCTTTCTTTCTTTCTTTCTTACTGTCTTTTTTCTGTCTTTTTCGTTCTTTCTTTCTTTCTTTCTTTCTTTCTTTCTTTCTTTTTTATGTATTTTTTTCTATCTTTGAAAAAAATTATTTACTTTGTTTTTTCTTTCCTTCTTTCCTTCTTTCTTTCTTTCTTTCTTTCTTTCTTTTTACCATTCTACCTTTCTTTCTTTATGTATTTTTTCTTTAAAAAAAAAAAAATTTGCTTTGTTCTTTCTTTCTTTCTTTCTTTCTTTCTTTCTTTGGGAAATTATTTTTTCTTTTGAAAAACGCATTGCTTTTTTTCTTTCTTCTTAAAGAATTTTTTTTCTTGTGAAAAATGTTTTGCTTTCTTTCTTTTGCTCTTTTCCAAAATATGACACGATGTCATGTTCATGTTGAGTATTAAAAGCCTGTGTACCGCTGTTGTGTAGTTCATTGACACACACACACACACACACACAGACACACACACACACACACACACACACACACAAACACACACACAGTTTTAATGAGCTTCCGTCGTTCCTGTTAGAGACCTCGTCGTCACAATGGCCAACGCAAAGTAATTAAAACGTGGCGGTGTATCTGTGTATCTGCGTCTCTCTTTATTAGTTCGGGGGCTGAGGGACACGACGTCCTTCGGCTTCTGAGCAAAAAAAATCAAGTTGCTCGATCACCACTTTGCTTTTCTAAACTCAAAACTTTAACGAGAAACATGGACGAGGTCTAATTCCTAATCTTCTCCATATACAGTACATTACAACAACAACAATAACAATTACACAAAAAAAAACAGGTACACTATTAAAAGCATTCCAAAATAATAAGGACCCCCGACTTCAGACATAGTCGGTTCTTTTCCAAACTGTTCCCATAAAGTTGTATAAACAATTGTATCGGACGTCTTTCAAAATCTGTACCATGAAATTTTCCCTTCACTTAAACTAAGAGAACCAAACAAGCAAGCCAGCTTCATGAAGGTCTGCTTTACATTGGGATGTTGAAGTGGAAGATCTCCTGCTATAGAGCTCCAAACCTTTGGGCTGGATGTGAACGCTGACTGCACCCAAGGCCTCCTCACCTTCTCACCTACATCACTAGCTGACTTTACTCACAACCTTGTGTCTGAATGAATCTCCTAAAATCTCTACAACATTTAGTGGAACATCTTTGAAGAAGAGTGGAGCTCATTATACCAGTAAAGAGACTAAATGCGGAATGGGATATTCAAAAAGAAGCAGACAGCAATCATCCATCCATCCATCTATCCATCTATCTATCTATCTATCTATCTATCTATCTATCTATCTATCTATCTAAATAATTTTTAGTTTATAAAATCTGTAAATCTAGTAAAAAATCTTCCCATATATATATATATATATATATATATATATATTTATTTATATATAAATGCTATAACCCAGGGCTACGTGAAGTATTTTAGGACGTAAGGGCACATTGTGGGGGAGAAGAACGATCCGAGGATGACTCAGACAGCATTCAAATGGTTATGTTAATATGGTTAAATTACAAAGACCTGGATTATCACCTTATACACCATGCTCACTGGATCC
>MU551567.1:5497757-5508549 GCA_024362625.1 Silurus asotus | reverse complement strand
ATTTGTTTAATTATTTTTATTTACTGGTTATTAACAGTTTTTTTTATTCACACATGAATCATATATTATATATTATATATTCTTTATGTAGCATGCATTTAATTTATTCTATATTATTATTATTATAATCATTTAATTAAACTATATTTATTAATATATGTATATACTGTATATATAAATACCTTCAGCCTGATTAAGAAATAATTAAATCGTTCTCACTTTAAATGTTTGTTTTGTTTTCCTTTATTTGGAAATAAATGTAAAAAACAAATAAATAAAAAAGAACAATCCCTAAATATTTCTGCCAGAACCGTAAGACTATTTGTTTATTTAATTTTTTTTATAAATAACATATAATAAAATAATAATAATAATAATAATAATAATAATAATAATAATAAAATAGGAAATATGACAAATCTACACAACATTTTGTGGACGTCTGAGCACAAGACTGTTTGGTGCTTTTTTTTTTAACATCTCATTCCACATTTAATCCTCTTATAATAAGCTCCACTCTTCTGGGAAGATGTTCCATTAGATTTTGTGGAGATTTGTGTGAGAAGGGTGTGAGAAAGTCAGGCAGTGATAAAGGTGAGGTGAGGAGGGCTAAAAAGGGTTGGAGCCCTATAGCAGGAGATCTTTCACTCCAACCTCCACATGGAAAACAGATCTTCATCTTGTGCTTTGTGCACAGGGGCATCGTCATTGTTCATTTCAGTGAGTCTAAAGACGTCCTGTAGAATTGTGTGTCTCCAGATTTGTGGTAGCAGTTTGGAGAAGAACCAGATAGAGCAGGAAAAATCAGGAGTCTCAGTACTTTGTCTGTATAATCTTTATATTATGAATTTGCTGAGAGATGGAAAGGGGTGGGGGGGGGATGATGATGATGATGATGATGGAGTAAGTGTTTACAGCTGCTCTAAGCTAAGTGAGAAGAGTGTACTGCTGGGGGAATATTGTATATAGAAGCTGGTGACAGAGTGATTAGAAGTGTGTATGAAGCTCAGACGGGAGTTCAGGCTGCGGTGTGTGAACTCGTACACATGCAGGCAGTGAAATGTAAATCAAGTCATTAGGAGGAACATAAACAGAGGGTTCTCTGGTTCTCCATGTGCTGAGAGACGGCTTTAGGCTTTTCTGTGACCTGAATATAAACTGTATAAGGACGTGGTGATGAAGAAAAGAAAAAAACGTCTGTGTGAACCAAAGAGCAACACTACAACCCTGTTTTACTTATGTACAGAAACCCCTGTACCACCACCAACAACAACAACAACAACAACAATAATAATTAAATTTACATTACATTAGTAGTAGTAGTAGCATGTCTTTCTTTCTTTTTTTTCTTTCCTTATTTCTTCCTTCCTTCCTTCCTTCCTTCCTTCCTTCCTTCCTTCCATCCTTCCATCCACTTCTTACACTCAAATTTCTTGTTTGTTTAAATTAGTGTTATTCCTTCGTCACTGATCACCGACCCACAAACCCCAGCGTTACCATAACGACCATTGTTCTGCCCCGTGCTAACACTAGCTCATTTTGCTATCTTCCCACCCTCTGATCTTACGTGTGATTGGTCTAAATCTCATGCACTGACTGGGTGGAGTTCCACGAAGCCCCGCCCCCTACACAATGTAACACTGAACTGCTGAGAGTTTGGTTTCTGATTTAGAAGGAAGAAAGGTGTGTGTGTGTGTGTGTGTGTGTGTGTGTGTGTGTGTGTGTTTGTGTGTGTAACAGGACGAGGCGTAGCGTGTCGAACGGGGGTCAGACGCAGGTCCCGAGTGAAGTGTAGAGGAAGTGAGGGGTCGGACACACACTGTGTTTGGGTTTTAACGCCACGCAAATAAGGCCATAATTCGGAAAGTAATCCGAGCTCCGGTACATGAAGGTTTTTAAAGGTCTTTTCAGTGTGTGTGTGTGTGTGTGTGTGTGTGTGTGTGTGTGTGTGTGTGTGTGTGTCATGGTCGTGTTAATTGTTTCAAGTGTGCATTTTGCACTCCGGGCTTCAGCGTAATCAGTGGCCATGATCACACGGCTGCAGTGGGCCATCACACACCGCCTCTGTGGAGCTCCGAGCTTTTACACATCTGCTTTGATGACCCGTAATTGCATGTGTCCTGATGAGGACAGATTATTGCTCTCTCTCTTTCTCTCACACACACACACACACACACACACACACACACACACACACACACACACACACACACACACTCCCCATTGCCTGCTTCACGGCCATCCGTGTGCTGACTAAAGCTTTTCTACACCTCGTGCTCAGACTTGCTTTTCCCAGACATTTTACTGTGTGTGTGTGTGTGTGTGTGTGTGTGTGTGTGTGTGTGTGTATCTCGTGAGAGTTCAGCAGTAAAAGCTTTGCCGTGGAGAGCTGGGATCGGGGTACTCAGTGGATTTTAAGTGAAGATGTGTGGGATTGAGACACAGCCCTCCCACTGGGCCGGGCTGCACAAGCGAACGCTGTGGTTTGGGAGATAACGAGAAATTCGGCGTTTTGGGAAAACGAAGACCAAATCGTACATCAAATAGACGCCATCAACGCCGAAGCGTGACTCGCCACTGACCCCGGGGTCACTTGGGCATTTGCATGACTTTTAGCAGTCGAGTGAAGAAAGGAAGCGTGCAGTCGTGAGGAGCAGCAAACGAAGAAAGGGCTTTTCTCCATCACATTAGCATTAAGCTTAATTATTATATTATAATAAAATGCATTAAAAATATTACAGAGAAACACACAAAAAAGAAACCACTACGGTGGGAAATATGGGAGGGTTCCAGACATGACATCATGCACCAATTTCTTCTGCTTTAAATATAGAAGGCGGACGGATATGAAATCTCGCACCGATTACACTGCACTGCAAATACGGGAGAAAAACCGAGATATCATATAAGTGTAGATCTTTTAGGGTATAATGTTGTGCGCCAATTTCTTAGGCTGCAAATATGGGAGGAACCCGGATAGGACAGGTATCGACAGGTAGGACATTTAGGGTATAAAGTTGTGTGCCAATTTCTTATGGAAGGAAACCAGATATAATAATAAACAAAATGTATTTTTCTGCGAATGAAGCAAGCGACCAGCTATGACATGACACACAGATTTCTTTTGCCGCAAATGCGGGAGGCGACCGGATGTGACGTCACCTGCCAAATGTACATAAACACAGTAATGCAAAATGTAAAATTTTTGGATCTTAATTTAAAATAATAATAAACAAACCAGAACATCATCAGTGTTTCCTACATTTTCTTCTGCTCCCTGATCTGAGACTCTCCACTCCCTCTTTTCCCTTGTTAAGTCCTTATTTCTGCATTTCTCTCTCTCTCTCTCTCTCTCTCTCTCACCCACTTTCCCCCGAATCTCCTCTTCTTTATTATGAATAGACGTGGAAACGTTCATGCTGGGATTTGCACCGGAGCCTCGTTCGAGACGAGATCGAGAGTGAGAAACGTCCCGCTGCACCAGAGGGAGGAAAAAAATATGGCGAGAAGAAGAAGGAGAGGAAGTGAGATGAGTGTTAATGCAGAGATCGTAATTAAACACGCCCTTTAAATGGCCCAGATATTTCACACACTCTCACACACACACACACACACACACACACACACACACACACACACACACACACACACACGGTAACAAAAGGCTATAAGATGACACTTATGGGTAAACAGCAGAATGGTGTGATGAAGTGTATTTAAGACTGTTTTTTTTTCATCTATTCAGAGTAACATTCCTCTCATTTCTTTATTTCTGTTCTCATAAATTCTTTCTTCACATTGCTCAGTGATGTTAAGAAGCTGGAGAGTCCAGAGTCCAGGGTCGGCCATGATACAGCGTTCTGGAGCATACTAGAGCTAAGGGCCTTGCTCAAGGGCCCCACACTGGTAGTTATTTGTACTAAAGTTTAAACACTTGACCTTCTGATCGTGTTGTAATTACCAGGATAATAATCAATCAATCTATCTATCTATCTATCTATCTATCTATCTATCTATCTATCTATCTATCTATCTATCTATCTATCTATCTGTATTAATAAAGGTAAATGAAAGCACAGATCACGGCCTCCTTCCTGCACACGCATCACAACTGTTACTCCAGCAAATTAGCATAATGAAAATGAAGCTAGCGGGGGCGGGGGAGGGGGAGGGGCGGGGCCCCTGGGTAATCACGCGCTCACGATTTGCTGTTGATGCATTTTCGCTCTAAACCCCACATTAAGCTCGGAAAGCCGTCTCTGCTGCGTTCAAACGCCCGGAATGCCGAGGCGGAGGAGGAGGTGGCGGGAAACAGACCCCAAACAAACATCAAGGTGGAGATGGTTTTGGGTCTGAATCGACTGTAAGACTGACCTCTGATTAAACCAAGCTGTCGTGTGTGTGTGTGTGTGTGTGTGTGTGTGTGTGTGTGTGTGTGTGTGTGTGTTTCAGCACAAAGGCTAAGAGGATTAACGTGGAAGTACATCATCATCATCATCATCATTTACTACAATCATCATCTTCTTCTTCATTATCATCATGATCATCATCATTCACCACATCATCATCATCATCAGCAGCAGCAGCAGAATTTACCACAATTTTTATCACTATCATCATCACGACCACTATCACATCATTCACAACAATCATCTTCTCCTTTATCTTCCTCACCATCATATTTCACCACCACCATCATCATCACCATCATCATTCACCACCATCATCATCATCACCATTATCATTCACCACCATCATCATCATCATCATCATGACCAGCACCATCACCACCATCATCCCCATCACCATCATCATTCACCATAATATCTTCATCTTCTACTTCATCATCATGACCACCATCATCTTTCACCACCATCACCATCATCATCATGACCAGCACCATCACCACCACCACTACCATCATCATCATGACCAGGACCTCCACCACCATCATCATCATCATCATCACCATAATCATTCACCACCATCTTCATCATCATCATCATCATGACCATCATTCACCACAATATTCTTTATCGTCATCCTCATGACCATCATCATTCTCCACAGTCATCATGGTTAATGCATGAATAATTTGAGTTTAAAAATGTTTCTCTGTTTAGTTTTTGCCTCCACACAGAAACGATGTTTCACCCACAAGGAAACGCAACGGTTTAAAAAAACGCTCTCCAAACTTGATGAATGTAAATACGATGTTTTCTTGTCGACAGGTGGAAATGATGAAATTTCTGTTTTCGGCGTAAACCGCGAGCGTTTCAGACGTTTCAGTGTGGAAAACGTTTTCACTCGTGTAATGCTTGAAAACGAGAGTGTGGACGTGGATTAGTGTAGACGTCGCCTCTGTGCTGTAGCTGGACGCTGAACGCTGTTGGTTCTGTAGTTGAGACGCTGTACAGTGGAGATAAATAAAGCCCATGAGGAAATGGACAATTGAGCAAAACAAAAGGGCAATTACACAAACAGTCTAAATAATATCTACTGGATACGAGACAGCGGCGAGCTGAGAACAAGCTCAATGTCCTTTCTCATTAAGAGATGGGTGAATGCTGATCCAGCGGCTCAGCCGCTCCCTCGGGGGCCTGTTTGGTCCTCGGAGTGTGATTTCATGCCCGCAGACACGCCGTCCCACGAGGCAGTTTGTCCCATTTTAAGAACAAACGTGTTTTCTTACTCAGTTTTGGAATTAAAGGTTGAGCTGTTTTTATCTCAATATACCCCTGAGATACGCAGAACTTTCAGACACGACTATATTGTTTATCGCACCAAAACAATGCTCTTTTCTCTTTCTTTCTTTCTTTCTTTCTTTCTTTCTTTCTTTCTTTCTTTCAATTTTTCGAGAGTCTATTTTTCTGTCCTTTTTTCGTTCTGAGAAACGCAGCCAGAGACGCCAAAATCAGACGGAGTATGAGATATTGGATTAGACAGAGCTGGCACAAAGGGCTCGAACTCCAACTGCTCTTTTGTGTCCCTGATACATCAGCCAGCATGTGTGTGTGTGTGTGTGTGTGTGTGTGTGTGTGTGTGTGAACATCACTCCTCCATTTTCAAAAACACAAATCAGAAGGAGCATGTGTTGGAGTGAAGCGTGTCGGCGATGAGAGTGAACGAGGTCGAGCGCTGCAGCAGTTCAGGGTTTTAATCGACTCGGTTCCTTTTCAGCTCCAAACCACAGCTGTGGCGCTGGGACTCGATCCCGATCCCGCGCCGCTTTAATGGCGTCCCCAACACCGCCCCTTACCCACAATGCCCTGCTACGCCTCTGATCTGGCACGCTGGAGTGTACACACACACACACTCACACACACACACACACACACACACACACACACACACACACACACACACACACACACACACGTCTTTGAAGCCCACCCCACACACACACACACACACACACAGAAACATGCGCACGCACACACACCAAACACTCTCGAATTTGATGGCAAAGAGGGAAAATGGTAGAGCAATCAGGTGAAGGAGAAATACCAATCACATAATAATCCATTACAGCAGAGAGAGAGAAAAAGAAAGAAAGAAAGAAAGAAAGAACGAAAGTGTTACAATGAAATAGGACAGAGAAAGAGAGAAAGAATTAACTCTCTGCTGACTATCTTAGGAGGTTATAAAGTGGATGGAAGGATGGACGGATGACTGATGAAAGCTGAAAAAAAAAAACGTGAGACTAAAAATGAACGATAAATACAGAGAAAGAACCAAAAATTAAATAAGAATAAAGAATAACTACTCTAACTATGCATTAGGAAATTAGACACAGGATGGATAGATGGATGAATGGATGGATGGTTGGATGGATGGATGGACAGACGGATCGGTGGATGGATGGATGGATGGATGGATGGATGGATGAATGGATGGATGGATAATGGGTGAATAAATGGGTAAATGTTTGCATGAATGGGCAAATGGATGGATGGATAGATGGATGGACAGATAGATGGATGAATGGATAGGTGGATAGATGGATGGAAAAATAGAAAATATTTCTACTAAAATACTTATTTATGTCCATCTATATTGTTAATGATGTGTGTGAGTCAGTGTGTGTGTGTAAATGTGTATGTGTGTGTGTGTGTGTGTGTGTGTGTGTGTGTGTGTGTGTGTGTGTGTGTGAGTGTGTGTGTGTGTGTGAGTGTGTGTCCCCTCTAACAGGGCTAAACTCTGCCACAGGCACATATGTGCACTCTTTCAGACGGCCAATTATCACAAATGAGGCAACAATTAAATAATTAGTTAAACTCCTCTGTTAGAAGCTTTAATGGCAATCAAGGCAGAAAAGCAGGAGTAATAATTAAAACTAAACACCCGAGCGCAGCGGCTTACAGGATCTTACACACACACACACACACACACACACACACACACACACACACACACACACACACACCTTCTCTGTGTGTGTGTTCTGTTTTCAAAGCCTCTAATATTGTAGGAGTAAAAGAATAAAGTTAAACCAGATTACATTCAGCCTGATGCTTTTTAAATGCTCAGGTGCGAAGACCACACCCACAAACTGTGACTGACAGGCAAACAGGCCACACCCACACACTGTGACTGACAGGCAAACAGGCCACACCCACACACTGTGACTGACAGGCAAACGGCCACACACCCACACTGTTACTGACAGGCAAACAGGCCACACCCACACACTGTGCTGACAGGTAAATAGACCACACCCACTTCACTATAATTTGCAGGTAAACAGGCCACACCCACTTTACTGTGACTGACTGGTAAGCAACCACTCCCATTTCACTCTGAGTGACAGGTAAACAGGCCACACCCACTTCACTCTGAGTGACAGGTAAACAGGCTACTCCCACTTCACTCTGAGTGACAGGTGACACCTACTTTATTGTGACAGCTAAATAGGCCACACCTCCTTTCGCTTTTGTGTTAAATGAGGGTTAAAACATGTTGCTGATTTTCAGAGTGTGAGAAGAGTGAGTGTATTTTACCAGTGAGTGTGACTATTAACACTAAACGTGTGTGTGTGTGTGTGTGTGTGTGTGTGTGTGTGTGTGTGTGTACTGACAGGCAAACAGGCCACACCCACACACTGTGACTGACAGGCAAACAGGCCACACCCACACACTGTGACTGACAGGCAAACAGGCCACACCCACACACTGTGACTGACAGGCAAACAGGCCACACCCACACACTGTGACTGACAGGCAAACAGGCCACACCCACACACTGTGACTGACAGGCAAACAGGCCACACCCACACACTGTGACTGACAGGCAAACAGGCCACACCCACACACTGTGACTGACAGGCAAACAGGCCACACCCACACACTGTGACTGACAGGCAAACAGGCCACACCCACACACTGTGACTGACAGGCAAACAGGCCACACCCACACACTGTGACTGACAGGCAAACAGGCCACACCCACACACTGTGACTGACAGGCAAACAGGCCACACCCACACACTGTGACTGACAGGCAAACAGGTCACACCCACACACTGTTACTGACAGGCAAACAGGCCACACCCACACACTGTGACTGACAGGCAAACAGGTCACACCCACACACTGTTACTGACAGGCAAACAGGCCACACCCACAAACTGTGACTGACAGGCAAACAGGCCACACCCACACACTGTGACTGACAGGCAAACAGACCACACACACACACTGTTACCGACAGGCAAACAGGCCACACCCACACACTGTGACTGACAGGCAAACAGGTCACACACACACACTGTTACTGACAGGCAAACAGGCCACACCCACACACTGTGACTGACAGGCAAACAGGCCACACCCACACACTGTGATTGACAGGCAAACAGACCACACCCACACACTGTGACTGACAGGCAAACAGGCCACACCCACACACTGTACTGACAGGTAAATAGACCACACCCACTTCACTGTGACTGACTGGTAAGCAACTACACCCACTTCACTCTGAGTGACAGGTGACACCTACTTTATTGTGACAGCTAAATAGGCCACACCTCCTTTCGCTTTTGTGTTAAATGAGGGTTAAAACGTTGTTGATTTTCAGAGTGTGAGAAGAGTGAGTGTATTTTACCACTGAGTGTGACTATTAACACTAAACGTGTGTGTGTGTGTGTGTGTGTGTGTGTGTGTGTGTGTGTGTGTGTGTGTGTTTCTGTGTTTCTGTGTGTGTGTGTGTTGCTTTTTCAAGCATCTCTTTGGCTCAAGGTTTTTCACACTTGGGTTTAAATTGGAGCTGAGTGTGTAGGAGATAAAACATGTCAGGGCAGGAACGACACTGTTCACACACACACACACACACACACACACACACACACACACACACACACACACACACACACACACACACACATACAGAGTAAGAGCCTGACACACAGAATGTAAGCAACAGATTAGATCTGTCGTTCTGAGTTTCTGCACCAGGCTTCGAAATAAAACACACTTGGCCAATCGAGTCCAGCTGTTAGGACTCAACTGCGCCCCCTAAAGGCTGCCGTTAACCTGAAATAACACACACACTTACGAGACAAAAACGAGAATGAGACAATGGAAAAGGAAAAAAAAAAAACATGAGACAATGTTCAGGACCTGCAGACCACCAGCTGGAGACAGACAGACTTTTTATACTTTAAGCCTTTTATTTCCTTAATTTTTACATCTTCACACACACACACACACACACACACACACACACACACACATATTTTAGGGTGGAGCTAATTAAACTCTGCAGTACCTGCTGCATCAATGAATTAATTAACTCCATTAAACTACTGACTCAATAACTTACTGACTCAAAAACGTATGGACTTAATACATTACTGACTCAATAATGTACTTACTCAATAACTTTAATAAACAGAACTTTTTAATAAAGTTCTGACTAAATACCTTCTAAATAATTTCTGTTTGACTGACTCATTTATTGATTGATATCTTTACTGACTTCATATATTTACTTTTAACCTACTGACTCATTTACTGCCTTATTTTTCACTTAAATTTTGATTTATATACTTACTAATTTTATATATTTACTTTTAAACTACTGACTCATATACTGACTCATTCACTTGTGTATATCCTCTCTGAATTCACACATTTATTTATAACTAAATTAATCATTTACTGATTTGCTGACAAATTTCTCTCCTGACTTTAGATTCTTACCTATAACTTACTGACTCATTTACTAACTCGCTTACAGATTAATAACCTTAGTGACATTGCAAAGTTTCTCATGATATTACTGACTCACTGACTGACTCATTTACTGACTCACTGACTGACTCGTTTACTGACTCACTGTTACAAACAAACAAACAGACAGACAGACCAATAGACATAGATAGATAGATAGATAGATAGATAGATAGATAGATAGACAGATAGATAGATAGATAGATAGATAGATAGATAGATAGATAGATAGAATAATGAATGAATGATGAATACATTAATACATTATAAAATAATTTATAATCTTTCCTCCATGTGAACGTTTGTGTCATGTGACAACAAGGTTTTCGAGAGGCTTAACAGTGTGTGATGTTGTGTGTGTGTGTGTGTGTGTGTGTGTGTGTGTGTGATGGAGCGTGTGTGATGGAGTGTGTGATGGAGTGTGTGATGGAGTGTGAATCTCACAGCAGTCCAGCAGGACCGAGGCCTCGTGTGTGTTACGCAACCTGAGCAACGGAAACACAAAATTGCTAAATAAATCAAGAGAAAAGCCAGTGAACTTCTGAACCATGAGTCACATT
>MU551567.1:5435257-5495257 GCA_024362625.1 Silurus asotus | reverse complement strand
GGTGGTCCCTCCATCAGAATAAGAGTCTGGGTTCTACAGCCGGTACTTCATAGGTACGAAAAAGGCTGGTGGGTGTCCTATTTTGGATCTACATCAGCTGAACCGCTCACTCAAGAGACTCAGGATGTCTCAGGGCCCCATGTTGGGAGTTCCCGGTTGTCGCATAATGCTTATGACAGATACGTCCCTCATTGGGTGGGGAGTAGCCATGAGATCACCAAATGTTGATCTGTACAACACCTCAGTCATTTCTTACATCAACCATTTAGGAGGTCTGAGCCTGTACAGGGGAGGCTGAAACACCAGATCCTCCTGTGGGCCACAGGAAGCTCCTCTCATTGAGAGCAGCACTTTTACATGGTGGAGCAGATTTGGTAGAGATCTGGCAAAGCCCAGGTGGATCTGTTCATGGCTCATGAGATGTTGCACTGTCCCCTCTGGTTCTCCAATACTCCACACCATGGCTCAGGCATGGCCGAGGCTGCATCTGTACACCTTCCCCTATCAGGCTGCTTCTGGGAATTCTGGAGAGAGTTTGCCAGGACGAAGTCTGTCTCCTCCTAGTGTCGCCTGGGGGGACAGAGCTCTGAGGTTCTTGCCTCTCCACTGAGGTGTTAGAGACCATTCGTCACTCCAGAGCTCCCTCCATGAGGAGGTCATGTGTGGCCAGATGGCTCATGTTCTGCTCGGGGTGTGAGCACCACCAGCTGGATCCAGCCCACTGCCCGGTTGGTTCAGTGCTAGAATTTCTCCAAGGACAGGTAGAACAAGGGTTGGCTCCATCCACGCTACCATTTCGCCATATCACGCCCCCTTAGCGGGGCAGTCTCTGGGCAGAGACCCTCTCATGATGCATTTTCTTAATGGCACCCGGGGGCCTTAGAGGTGCCTTGCTTTCGGTCTCCTTCGATTCAAAAAGGGGAAACAAAAAAAAAACAAAAAACAAAAAGAGCCTCTGGCTATCTGAGCCTCTGGCACCTTTTTGTTGGCCATTTGCTCTCTCTAGAAAGTTGGAGATCTGCAGGCCCCCTTTTTTTCTGGAGTCTCTTCAGGTATAGCCAGTGCCTTTTGTACACACAGATTACATGCCACTTCTGGCCCCTCTGTCCAAATCAAAACAAATTCAAAATCAAATTTTATATGTCACACACATTCATAAAGAGTACGACATGCAGTGAAATGCTTTTTACGACTGTGCTGTAGATGTCCTGCAGGTTAGGGAGCCTGGTGCAGATGGTAAGTTCAGCTAAACGCACCACCCTCTGGAGTGCTTGTCTGTCCTGTATGGTGTCATTTGACCAAGCTGTGCTCATACACACTTTTCAGAGACTGGTCAGTCTGGTGTGATTGGACACTCGTTCCTAAAGTGTTCCGATGCAGCTTGAGTTTCTAAAAGGAAAAATATTTACGTATAACCCTAATTCCCTGAAGAAACGAGACACCGTGTCTCTAGGCCACACTGGCCACCCTAGGATTCACTCCATGTGTGCTTTATACTTCCTGGTCCTGACGTCGGCCTTCCAGTGATGGCCCGCATCCAATTTTGACTGACACACATTATGGACAATGCAGTCGCGTTCAGATGCAACGTTCCTTTTTTCTTTCTTTTTTTCTGTTTGTCTGTATTAAAGTTCTGTATGATGAAGATCTGCTTTAAATGTGGATGTTGGATTGGAAGATCTCCTACTATAATCTCTATTGAACACCTTTGTGATGAATGTGAACACTGACTGCACCCCAGGCCTCCTCACCTTCTCACCTACATCATTATCTGACTTGACTCACACCTTGAAGCTGAATAAGCACAAATCTCCACAAAATCTAGTTAATCATCTTTCCAGAAGATGATATGAGAAGATGAGAAGCAAAGGATATTATAATCAAAAACAGAGACCGAATGTTGAATAGGATGTTTAGAAAAGAATCAGGTTCAGGTTTAAATAACCATATTTAAATAAATGATTGTAAGTGATGAAAACGTCCGACACTGGAGACTCCTTCCTTAAAAACGTCTTATAAACGTCTTCTCACATGTCCCTGTGAGCAAACTGTTGCTATAGAAACTATAAATCAGAACGAGACTATTAATAATCCCTCTTTACGCTAATAAATCGGATCTCCATCCTTCTGGCCAATCAGGATTGAGAATCCAACAGCGCTGTGGCGTCCTGTGTCATAAAGCCCAATGAAATTGTTGTAATTAATAAATAATAACGAACATAACGAGTGTTTAACGAGATCCGTTTTATTTTTCCCGTTTGTGTCGTATCGTCTTCTGCAGCACGCCGAGCCACACGCAAGCCGTCATAAAGAATCGTTTATTAGTACCACTTTACGCTACGTTACCGCGAGTCCGGGACAAGAACGCGGCACGCTACCGAGTTCCTACGGCGTTCCTTCAAGTTGTTACTGTCGTTTCAGTGTTTTATCATCAACCTCGTCAAAATCTTATCAATCAGAGGAGGATCAGAAAACAATTCTGCTGTTCATCAACGAGAACAAAACAACAATCCGGGGTTATAAATCAATTATCGTTTGTGTGATTGACCTGCAGTTCTCTTTCACACACACACACACACACACACACACACACACACACACACACACACACACACACACACACACACACACACACACAAGAGGACTTCAGGTCAATCCTTCACCACTCAATGATGTCCTGCATATCAACACTTTCTCAAACTTTACTATGGCATCATCCCTTCATCAATATTGAAGAGTGTGTAAGTGTGTGTGCGAGTGTGTGTGTGTGCGTGTGTTAACGAGTTCCATTACGAGCTGAGGGAGGAGCGAGGCTCAGTGCGGTGAAGAACAACGGCGCCACACTGACGCTCGCTTTAATAGGTGAGGATGTGTTCCCAAAAACACCACATGTCCTGAACACACACACACACACACACACACACACACATATTATTATTATTATTATTATTATTATTATTATTATTATTGGTAGTGGTTCTTGTATTATGATCACCATCATAAAAATAAAAATACTAATTAATATATTTATATTTTTTTATTATGATCTTAGAATTTTATCATTTATTATTATTACTAGTATTGTTCTGGTTGTTGTTGTTTACTCAAATTGGGGAAAAAAGCCTAATAAACCCTGATTTGTCCTACTTGCAGTTCTAAACTTATAGAACAAAATGAACTCAATTGAATTGAGTATTTTTTTTAATCAAATTTATCTGATTATTAAAAAACTTACAGCTGATAACAAACAAAAAATAAACAAACAAACAAATAATTATACCACTTCAAAAGATTTTTAAATCCTTAAGAATTGTGCACTGTACCTGCTGCATTAAATATAAAATAGAATGAAGTCTAAATAAGTTCAAAACAAAGATGCTGAGGAAGTGAACTGATTCTGTTACTACGACAAATGGTGTGCATATACAAACAAACAAACAAACAAACAAACAAACAAACAAACAAACAAACAAACAAACGCATGCTCCGGGCCACAGCAGCCTCACAACCTTATTTTATACTGTTTCAGTTTACTAAGCAAGTCTGCAGCTTTCATTTTACTGTTCATGTGTTAATAATTATAATCATGTATACCCCCATCAACATACAAACAAACAAACAAACAAAAAAACAAAAATTCCAATCGTAAAACCATGTGAACAATTTTGCTTATTTCTATACCTGTCATGACTCTTTTATTTTCTCTTTTTTTACTTTTATTTAAATTAACAGGATGCGTGCAGTGTTGGTTATATTATTGAATATGTAGATTTCTCATGAATAAAAATACAAATATCATTCGAATCCACTCTCAAAATCTTTTACAATACAGTTTTAAAATATGTAATCAAATCAAATAAAATTACATTAAATTAACCAAACAAACAAACAAAGAAAGAAATATAAATCGACTCAGTTAGGAACTGTAGCAATGAAGTGAACAACCAATTAAAAAAAAGATTTGGTTAAAACAAATGTAAGAATAATTGTTTAAAAATATATATACAATTCAGAAGTGTAATTATGATGCACAGTGGTAAACAAATAAACGACAAAAATCACATCTAAACAAACAAAAGAGGACTGTTTTACACCAAGAAGATTTACATTTATTTAAATTTATTTAAATAAATGTTTATTTAAATGTATTTCTAAATAAATTAATTAATTAATTTATTTATTTATTAAATTATTACATTATTTGTTTTTTTTTTCTAATGCAAAGGTAAATTATTTTGGAGATTGTAAAGTTCACAGACCTTCAGCAGTTAATGCTGATGTGAAACAAAGATTTTTTAAATTAAATGTTCCATTCTCTGAAAACATAAATAAAATTCCACTTTTGGTAAAGATGATCGCTGTGCAGGAAAGGGTTAACTCATCACTCAGCGTTTTAGAGAACACGAGGGAATAAAAACTCTAAATGGTCTCAACAACAGCAATGCACCTTATTATTTACTTTACTGTATTTATGTACTGTATAGATTCCTGCAGTCACACACACACACACACACACACACACACACACACACACATATGCAGTATCACATGTATACAGTATTATTCAGGTTTGTTTTTTTCCTGCCTGTAACACACAATGTGATGTAAGTGGAAATAGGAGAGTGTGTGTTAATGGTGGGCTGAAATAGATGTGAGTCAGTGCACAGGAGCGTCCATCATCTATAACACTGCACATCACACGTTCCTGAAAAACCACTCGCTGGAGTTTGGAAGATGGATTTGAGGCTTTTAGACCTGAGCGCTTGCAAAAATACCCTACAGTACATCAATCACTGAGAGAGAGAGAGAGAGAGAGAGAGAGAGAGAGAGAGAGAGAGAGAGAGAGATGTCTTTTCATATATTCATTCATCCATCAATTCATCTATCTACTCACCTACCTACTCACCTACTCACCTACCTACCTACTCACTCATTTATTATGCTCCCTATTTATTTATTTATTTATTTATCTCGCTCACACCTATATTGTATTAGCAGGTGAACATTAAACCAAGATTCTATACCATTTTAACGAAAAACAAGGTCATTTGCAACACGTCTCAAAAAACTTGTGACAGGGTCACGTTAATCACAATGTACTGTAGCATCATGTCTTCTTCAAACAACAGTCCATATACATCTGAAAACTTAGGAGACTAGTTGCTAGAGATTAGGGTGTGCAATATTGTCTTATTCGTGTCTGATACAGGATTCTGGCCGCTCAATAGTTGTGGGTCTTCTTTGTCATGTTTTTTGTTTCATGATGCACAAAATGTTGGTGAAAGGTCTAGACTGCAGGCAGGCCAGTTTAGCACCCAGACCCGTCTTCTATAACGTCATGCTATTGTAATAGATGCAGTATGCAGTTAGCATGGTCTTGCTGAAATATCTAAGGGCTTCTCTGTTTTCTGGATGGAAGCGTTTGTTGCTCTAAAACCTGTACATTGCGTTTAGCATTGATGGAGTCTTTCCAGGTTTGCAAGCTGCCCATTTCACATGATTGTTGTAGATGCATTGAGATTTGAAGATCACAATGATCCAATATTGATTTTCACCCTTGTCCCTTGTGCACAGAGATGCGCATGTTCTCCAGATTTTTTTAAACTTTTCAGGATATTAAGTACTGAAAATAAAGACATATTAAAAGTCAATTTGATGTTGAAGTAAATTGTTAGAATATGATTCAGACGCAGTTTTTTACAGATTACTTCTTAAAGACTCTGAATCTCTAAGATACACTATTAATATCCAATCATTTTACTGACCTGCTGTCAATTAAGCTCATTACTTGGAAAATGTTCCTCCAGCTTTTTCTTGTTATTAACACTAACTTTGTTGTTGTTGTTTTTAGGTGTGCTGCATGAAAAAAATATATTTTTTAATGTTAACAGGAGATATGTTTTCCACTGAATGTTCTATCGTGGATTAATTATGAGTTTATGAGATTTGTAAGTAAGGTTGTATATTCGTATGCAAATGTACATACACGGTGCTCCAAAAGCATGAGTTTAGTTTTCCCAGTGTAGCAGTGCACCAGTATCATCATCTAAAAAAAATCTCCTCACACCACGACATCTCTTTCCTCCATGTCCACTGTACTGAATTTCTCACCAAGTTCTTCACCAGACATCTCTCTGGAGGAGCATCCCCATGCAGCTCAAATCCTTTTTCATGATGAAGCACTCAGAATCCAACTTTCCAGATTCTGACAAAGGTCCAAGAGTGCATTTGTGTCGTCCTTGATTATTATCCCGAACAAGAATTTTGCCATTTTGGGGTTTTTTTTTTACAGATGATTGGAAAGTTCTCCATATTCAGAGTCGGCTTATGATTGGCTGATCTTCTGCTCATCCCTGGCCAAATGTATAAAATAAATCAGATATTAGGGGCAATAGAGATCATTCTGCATTCAATATTGCCCCTTAATGGTGTTCCATATGTTTGTTTGGGTTTATTTACAGCCGAAATTTACACTATGGCACATTGTAATTACCAAAAACCACCCATGAGCTACAGTGGTACAGGTTCTGCATCCCAGGACTCGCTCAACAAACGTATTTAGGATTCAGTAAATAAACATCAGCTAAAGTCTCCAGCATGAGTACAGTCAAAGAAGAAAACCTCCATTCTTCTATTTACGGTCAGAGATAACTACTTCATGGAACATTCAGGTTTCAGCATGTCTGCAGATGATGTTACAGATCTGGGCTGAGAATGAGACGAGGAACAATAAGGATTCCACAGAGGAGTCCACAGCTCATCACGCTCCAGAGTCACGTCATGGTCATGGGATTTGTTAGAAAATATCACACGGTACTGTCTGAATCCAAAACGTCTGAGGTCTGAAGCTCAGTACAATCCTGACAATGTACTCATCATTTTGAAGAAATCTAAAAATGTATGTCACTTCCTGTTTTCTCCACAACACATTATTATGAGTGCTGAAACTCGGTCATTCGGAATTCAGCAAATCAAATCTAAAACAAACACACATACAAACTAAAACACTGCAACCCAAATCACACTTGAGATGAATTTCCTTTATCATTGGATTTTACTTCAATATTACTCCATGAAGACGTGGTTGTTGGTGCTAAGGTTGGAGTAGAAGACCGACTTAAAACTTTTAAACACATTTAAGGCTACGTTTACACTAATCCAGATAAATTAATGTGGATCTGGAGCCTCCTCACCTCCTCCAGCATCTGATCTCAGTAATGCTCCTAAAATCTAGTGGAAAACCTTCCCAGAAGAAAAAAATGCTGAGCTTATTGGAACACTAAAGAACATTAAAGACTCAATCGTTCAGCACTCGGGTAGATGTGTGTAATTCCTTATATGACACGACACCGGAAAATGTCTTCCGTGATTGCAGTGTGATCTTCTCATTCATTTTTTTGTTAATCGAACTAAATATCACTTTAGTCCTTGTCCCCTTTTGAGACATTTGCTGTTACTAGTGCCGTCTTTTCCCCATACCCCCCTAATATCATCTTTATCTGATATCAAGGTCGACTCATCCTGCTTGGCATTTTCTATACACGGATCACAGTAGGACGCAAAGTGCTTAATCGTATCATGAAGTACACCTGTCTGAAAGCATCTGCACTCGTTCACTTCTTCACTCATTTATTTAGATTTTTATTTTCTCACTTCACACTGTGTTTTTCCCGACTGCCGGCACACGGCGGGTGAAACGTGGCCTTTTTCAAACACTCTGTTTTTCTCTTTTTTTTAAACAGAGCAGTGCTTTTAAAGTTGATTTTAAAAGAGATTTGCTTTAAGGGCCAGTGACGTCAATCGACCAATTAGTTCACAAGTTGAGGGCAGGTGAGAGAGGAAGGCATGGAGGGCAAGAGCTCAGGAAAAATAAAATGGTCGTTTTTTGGTGATGTTTGAACTTAAAATTGAGTTTGACACAATGATAAAACATGATTCCAACTCAGAATTGCACTTGATATGATGAAAGTACACTATATGGACTAATTGTGGACACTAAAATATTGTCCCTGTTTGCTGTTATAATGAGCTCCACTCTTCTGGGAAGATGTTCCACTAAATTTATGTGAAGATTATTTCAGATGTCTCCAACTTTGTATTAATAGATAGATAGATAGATAGATAGATAGATAGATAGATAGATAGATAGATAGAAAGATAGATAGATAGATAGATAGATAGATAGATAGATAGACAGACAGACAGACAGACTGACTGACTGACTGACAGATAGATAGATAGATAGATAGATAGATAGATAGATAGACAGACAGACAGACAGACAGACAGACAGACAGACAGACAGACAGACAGATCTTCATGGATCTGTTTTTTTGTGCAGAGGAACGTCATCATGCTGGAACTGGTTTGGGTTTCTGAGTTCAAGTGTAAGGAAAATTTCATGCCACATCCAAAGATCCCCTGTACAATTATTTGCCTCTGACTGTAATATAAAAGTTTGAGGGGGGACCACTTTCCTCGACGGACACCAGTTATCTTTTTCTAGGAAAATATTAATTCTAAGAATTCTGTATGTGCTGCTGCATTACTGAATAATAACTCAATTGAGCTATTCAATTGGACGATATCAATTGGACGACTTTACGGATTAAAATAAAATTGACATAATTCTATCTGGGGAAATGGTTAAGAGGACTAGTTCTGCGTGTTGGTGTAGAAGCGGTTAGGGTTAGGCGAGTAAACGAGGTGCGTTTCGAGCCTTTGCCATGAGAGAAATAATCCAAAAACCTCACTTGAGCGTGATCTATAACTAAGCCGAGCTCTCAGCTTCAGCACAGCCATGAAATGGATTTGCCTTTGCCTTTTTTCTGTTTCCTTTTTGATCAGACCTCCAGCAGGGAAACGGAGCCTTCATCTCCGCACGCACTGCCATTTCCCCGAGTTTTGAGGACGGCGGCCATTTTGTGTGCGAAACGCCGAAGGAGATGCATGTGTACGCGTGCGACGGCGACTTCATCACACGAACACACTCTCGGGGGGGACGGACGGCGGAAGGAAGAGAAAAGATGACCTTGACAACACACTGTGATGTGCACGCATGCAGAGACGTACACGGTCAACCAAAAGTACACACACACACACACACGGGTGGAAGTTAAAACATGAGCACGTACACACACAAACACTCGCACACTCTCACACACACACAGGGGGGTAAATGTGTATTCTGCCCTCTACTGGCCTACTTCGTCTCTCTATATCTGTATACACATGCAGAGATCTGACCCATTAAGCCTTAAATTCTGCTTGGCCATGCATGAACTCTTAAAAAAAAAAAGATAAAAAAAAGAGTACTTAATTATAAGTTTCCTTGTACCTCCCTCAAGGGGGCCTCTATTTTACTTTGTAATACCTGGAAAGGTGCATGAAATGTACCTTCAAATGACTCCTCTAAAAGCTCATTAAAGGTACTTTAGTGGTCTTTACAGCACAATTATGTACTTTAAATCTTTTTTAAAGGTGTTCTACATTCACATTACCATGTCAAAGATACATAATACTGATACAAAATATGTATTCTCAAGAGAACACCACACCAGTGAGTCTAGGCAATTCTGCTCCAAGTTTACCAGCTATGACTTCTTTCTAAGGATGTTAATTAATTTCTAATTAACGAGGAAAGTGTTTTCTTTTTCTGGTCTGCGAACAACGGGACAAGAACGACTTGCTGAAATACACCGTTTTTAACCATACAGTGAAAAAATGTAAGACATCATAGGACACTGGATTTGTAATTGGAAGGTCATGAGATCAAGTTCCATCACCACCGAGCTTTCCCTGGGGCATGACAGTTCTCCCCTAACATTTATATTTAAAGCATTTGGTAGATTCCATTACTCAGAGCAACTTCATTATCTCAGTTATACAGCTGAGCAATTTAGGGATTGGAACCCATGTAATTCCCATGTTAGTCATAGAATTGAGCAGGTACGGGGTAAGGGCCTTGTTCAGGGACCCAGGAATGGCAGATTGGTCTGGTTTGGATCAACTCATGATCCAAAGTTCAATGCTTTAACCACAAAGCTACAAGAAGTCACCAAAAACCATAACATTTAAGCCACCTGCCTAATACTGCGTATGTCTTCCTTGTGCTACCAAAGTAGCTCTGACCTTAACTTGTCATGATGTCTGTGCTGTGGTCCTAAGATCCTTAAGTTGTGAGGTCGAGCCTCAACAGGTGCTTGATTGGCTTGAGATCTGGAATTATTAGGCTGAAAAAAGTTTTCAGGAATGGTGTGAAGAACATGATTCGTTGTTGACATGTCAGTGTGCAGGAAACACCTCTGCTGAAAGAAGTCACTGTTACCAAGATAGATTGACGCGAACCCCAGCGTCTCTCCAGATTTCGCATTTGTAGCGTCTCTCCAAATTTCTCCACTAACTGTACGTTTATTCACACAGAACAGGCTTGCACACTTCTCATACAGCCGACAAACATTACTAGATATCAGTCACAACTACAGCGTCGAGTTATATAGGAATTTTTGAGGGATTTTCAACGTACTTAGAACTCGCTGGAACACCGTGGACCGCTAATCCAGCCCTCCCGGCAGCGAGACCTGCGCCGGTGCCGAGACCATAAATATATGTAGGAATGCAATGTGACATCAGGGCTAGGCTAAGGCTAAACCCATATCAACCATCTCTTCCAAGCATCTTCCTTTAGAGAATTTGATGATCAAGTTCAGATCCTTTTATTTACCCAGAGAATTCTCAGCCATTGTTGTGACTGCAGTGTCTGTTTCTCTGGATGCTAACGCTGAACTAGCTATAGAGGAACTGCACGCAGCAATCAGCAAACAACAGTCTGCACATCCTAAAGGACCTGAACCATCACAGACTACAAACCAACACTGCGATCTCAACCAACCAGCAGTGCCTTCCTCCCGGACGAACTCAATCAGTTTATTGCTTGTTTTGATTAAGACATAGGACAGTTCACCTTAACCGCTAACTCTTCTTCTGCTCACAGTTCACTCACTGCCCACAATGGACGTCTATTTAGAATTTAGGGAGGTGGTAGCTCAGTGGTTAAGGCATTGGGCTTTGGATCAGAAGATCACAGGTTCAAATCCATGCTGCCACTGCTGGGCCCTTGAGCAAAGCCCTAAAACCCTCCCCTGCTCAGTTGTAAGTCGCTCTGGATAAGGGCGTCTGCCAAATGCCGTAAATGTAAATGTCATGTAAATTTAGCAGAGTGGACACAGGTAAGGCAGCTGGTTCGGACGTCATACCGGGACATGTTCTCAGAGCATGCGCTGGACAACTGGCACAGGTTTTCACTGACATTTACAACCTGTCACTGGCCCAAGCCATAGTTCCTACATGCCTAAAGACTACAACCTTCATACCAGGGCTTAAGCAGTCAGCTGCAGGATGCTTGAATGACTTTCGCCTAGTTGCACTCACCACTATCATTATGAAATGCTTTGAGAAACTGGTTCTGAATCATCTCACTGTGGTTCTACCACCTACACTGGACCCACAATAGTTTGCAGATCGCCTGAACAGGTTGACAGAGGATGCAGTTTCTACGGCTCTTCATTCAGCCCTCAACCACCTGGATAAAAACAACACCTACACCAGAATGCTGTTCATTGACTTCTATGTGAGTTCTGTGATCAATACAGTCCTCCTCACTGTACTGATCACTAAGCTTAGTGACCTGGGTATCTGAGCCTCCATTTGCAGATGGATTCTGGACTTTCTTACCAACAGACCTAAATTTGTTAGGTTGGGCAAACAGGTATCTTCAACCCTCATTCTGAACACCCGCACCCCACAGGGCTGTGTTCTGTGCCCAATACTCTACTCCCTGTTCACCAATGACTGTGCTTCTTGCATAACTTCAACATCTTCATCAAGTATCGATAGACAAATCAGGAACAATGAAAAATCGGCCTAAAGGGAAGAAGCCTGACAGCATGGTTTTCCACCAACAACCTGACCCTCAGCTCATCGTGGACTTTCGGACATCTAACAGCAGAACACACTTCCCAGTTTCCTTTAATGGAACTGAGGTAGGGAAGGTCTCCAACTTTAAGTTCTAGGGTGTTCACATCTCTAAGGATCTGTCCTGGCACCAGAACACTTCAACTCTGCTTAGAAAGGCACAACATCACCTGTACTTCTTGAGAAGTCTTAAGAAAGCTCATTTGTCCCCAAGGATTGTAAAAAGTTTTTACTGCTGCATCATCAAAAGCATCCTGACCAACTCCATCACTGTATGGTACGGAGGTTTCACTGTGTGTGAACATAAAGTCCTGCAATGGCTGGTCAAAATCACTCAACGCATCACTGGCATCCAACTACCTGCCACTGAACACCTCCCCACAGCAGATGACTGTGCAGAGCTCACAACATCATCAAGGACTCCTCACATCCCAATCACAAACTGTTTAAAGCTTTTTTCCATCCACCATCACACTAGTGAACTCTACACTACACCGTTAGATCACTGTATAAAACAGTGTATGAACACTGTATAAACACTGTATATAACCTATGTACATTTATAGATACAATGTACATATTACATATTGTATATTTTATACCCTGATTCTCTACACATATTGTGCCTTACATACATCAGCACTATTTAATTTATGTGTATCTATATATACCTTACTGTTCATCCTACCTAATATTTTACATTTACATATACATATATTTAGTGAACTTGTTTATTCAGCTTTTGCACATTTTTTTAATGTCATAGCCTTATAACCTTCTGCTTGTACCTTTACAACAGCGTCTGCACATTTTTACTGCCATAGACTTAAAACTATTCTCTTGTACTTTTCATCAGTATCTATCTATCTATCTATCTATCTATCTATCTATCTATCTATCTATCTATCTATCTATCTATCTATCTATTTATTTATTTATTTATCAATTAGGGATTACCCTTGGGTGTACCCCTGTGTCTGCAACGATGTTTAGGAAGTTTTTTCTTGTCAAAGTAACATTTATATGAATGCCAGGACCGAAGGTTTCCCAGTAGAACATGACCCGGTGCCTCAGACTGCCTCTGACACAACCAGCCTCGGTTGTGTTCTTCAGTTTAAAGGTATTGTCACTTCCTCAGGCCAACAAAAGTACTTGTTTTATTCAATCGAATTAATTTAATATTTTTGCTTGTAGAGCAATTTTAACAATTAATATTGTCTCAAAGCAGTTTTACAGGGAGAAAGCAGTAATAAAAGAATGGATATCTTTATTCCTTATAATTGTAAGCCAATGGCAAGAAACAGAAAAACTCCTTGAGTTTGCATGAGAAAAAACCTTGAGAGGAACCAGACTCAAAAGAGAACCAATCCGGGTGGCACCAAATGTCCAATCATTACAGTTCATCATTGTTGAGGTGTGCAGTCAAAGGTGAATCAATGCAACCGATGCAGTCCAAATCCATAATAAAAGCGCCCATGTTTCTCTGTAACCTCATGGATCCCCAGGCCGTTCATGCAAATCCATCCCCAGCTGCACAGAGTGGCCTCCAATCAAAGAGATCCCATCTAAAAGAGACCCAGTTCTAAAGACAACTCCATTGTAGGAGTTTTGGGTGGTTTAGAAGTCAGCATAAGCACTGCGTGTTCAGACACCATTCTATTATTAACATTTTCATTAGTTTTTTCTAGCCTATAGGATTGGACCAGATGGCTCACTATCAGTGAGACTCGAAGTCCCACAACCCTGTTGTGAGTTCACTGGGTGTCCTTCCTTGGAGCCCTTTTAGAGGGTACTAACCACTGTAACCCAAGTACACCGTACAAGACCTGCTGTTCTGCAGAGGCTTTGACACAGGTCCTTGCACTGTTTAACTGATCTGTGTAAAGTGCTAATAGAAGGAGAGGTAGGGTGCTGGTGCTAGCTCGGGGAGCTACCACGGGGAGGTTGTAGCTTAGTGGTTAAGGAATTAGACTCTGGATAAGAAGGTCACACATTGAGCAAGGCCATTAACCCTCACTTGTAAGTCACTCCAGATAAGAGCATCTGCCAAATTTCATAAATGTAATAAAAGTAATGAATAATTTGAATTGCCACCATTTTGAGAGAAAGATGCCACTTGACATGAATGTTGAATTGAGAAAGACGATTTCTCTGCCTCACTTTAATCAAGAAAGTTTCAATCTGCGATCTACTACCAGGTGAAATAAATCCGTAAACCCTATTGTAAATCTAACTAAAAACTAATCTATTTTCCCCAACTCTAATTTTCACGCTAACAGCCAGCAGGAGGATCCCCGAGCACAGGAAGGGTTCTCAGGGTTTAACTTCCAACTAAATTTAATCTTGTGAATGTTCTGATTAGCTTCTCTTAAGAAAATAAAACAGAATGGCTACTCTTATTAAGGCAGGATGATTACATCTACTAACATATCTCCCCCTCACTCAGCCTCTCCATCACTTCCACTTTAATTTGGAAAGATCTATAATGTGGCTTTGGACAATTACCAGTATTAAATGATGCTGCTCTTTCTAATTCATGAGAAAGCCTATCATTTTACAACCTAATGTTCAGCATCGGTTCCTTAGTGGTAAAAAACTATGACCAGATCATTAAGCACTTTTATATCCAAATCACCATTTACTCCTACTGCTCAAGAACAAATGGGAGCAGGAATTTGTTTTTGTTATTTTAATCTGGATTGGAATTAAGACAAGGCTATTTCAGCCATTAAAGCAAGGTGAAATTATCTAGTTAAAACAAAGTGTTTATTGTGTAGGTTTGTTTGAGAAACAAACGTGGAAAGTAGAAACCCTGACCAAATTAAAAGTATACATAATATATACATATATACATATACATGTATACATATACATCGGTGTGTGTGTTTTTGTGTGTATATATATATATATATATATATATATATATATACACACACACATACTGATCAGGTATAAAATTATGACATTCTAACATTCTGAGTGGTGAACTGAAGAACACTGACGATCTCTTCATCAAGGCACCTGTTAATAGGTGGGTTTATTTATTAGGCAGCAGGTAAACATTTTGTCCTTACAGTTGATGTTAGAAGCAGGAAAAATGGGCGAGTGTAAGGATTTAAACAAGTTTGACAAATTGTGACGTCTAGACGACTGGGCCAGAGCGTCTCTAAAACTGCAGCTCTTGTGGGATGTTCCTGGTTTGCAGTGGTCAAAATCTATCAAAAGTGCTCCAAGGAAGAAACATTGGCTGCATGTGGGGAGCAAAGGTTGGTCCGTGTGGTCCGATCTAACAGACAAGCTCCTGTAGCTCAAACTGCTGAAAAAGTTCATGCTGTTAATGATCAATGGGTCACAGCTGTTTTGCAACACAACATTACGCAGGTGGTCATAATGTTATGCGTGATTGGGGGCCATACAGTGTAGTTATGTAGTTATTGGTGTATATTGTTTGTTAGACATTAACTGCCTGAATATAAGATTAAAGCTAAAAATTTCTGGAAAGCCTTTGAATACTCTTTAACCAAAATGTATTTCAAAGTACATGCATACAAATATCAGAAGCAAGATTCTGTTTACAAGATACTAGTGAACTATCCTCCCTCAATTTGACATTGTTTATTCCACCAAACAACTAAACCAACCTAAAACTACCATTGAAAAGAGAAAATACAAGTGAAGTAGAAATAAACTGAAACTGAATACAAGCTGGCAGGGTAGAGAAATATAATGCCTTTGCATCAGACACTTTATTTTATATACACATTAAATTGCTGCAATAGTTATTGGTGCTAAACCACCCAACAGTTTACAGTTTTAATCGCATTTTCTGTTTGTTTATTGCACTCGTCTCAAACTGTTGTGTATTTGCAGTATCATGTAGCCCTTCATCCTGTTACGAGTTTTCTGGAGAAATGTAATTTTGTTCCAATGATACACAATTATATAACGGAATGGCAATAAAAACCCACTTGAACTGACTTGATCTGATGAACTTAAGTGGTGGTAAGTAGTGGCTCCATTGTTAAGGCTTTGAAATCCTGATCACAAGGTCGAGAGTTTAAGCACCGGAACTGCCACTGCAAGAACCTTAAACAAGGCCCTTACTCCTCTCTTTTCCAGGGGCACAGTTATCATGGACAACACTGTGCCCTGACCCCTAATTTCTAACAAGCCATGATAGCTAAAGGAAAGCATTTCACTGTATTGTACTTATGTTGTGCAGCTATAAAATGTTTTTTCTTTTATAGAGAAGAAATAATTTTGCCTAGGAACTGGCTCTTGTTGGTCACCAGATCACTAATTTACATCAGCTACACCAAGACACGAAGCAGTTCTTAACAATCCTAAGTTCCTTTCCAAATGGATATACCTCCAGCCCCCTACTCCCCAAAACTGGAGCCATTGCTCCTGCCCAATTTTCCAAACCAAGCGTTAACCAAGTCAAAACAAGCTATTACAGGTTCTTGCTTCTTGGTCCTTGCCAGGGAATAGTCACCTATATACTCCTTTAGTTTCTTTTATCCTTAGCAGAACACCTACCTGTTCTTTCCTTTATGCACCTGCAACATGGATATCTCAGTGTGGATCAAGAATCAACCCCCTCTATAGCTCTAACTTCTTGTAATTCTAGCAAATTCCTTGTTGAAAATCAACATAACGTCACACGTAAGCTTGATTCAGTTGTTCCTACATTCAAGGTCTACCAGAAACCTTGGGGTAACAGGCAACAAGGGACAATCGATGCAAAAAACCATGACTCTGCTGGCTGGCCTCCCACTTTTATCAACATCTACTTATCAGTGGGTATACTCCATTACGATCAACAACTTTTCTGCCCCTGGTGGTACAAAGTCTAAAACACAACTTTTCTTGAATGTATTCGGGATTGGTTGACTGATCTGCCCAGCTTTGTTTATTCTGAGAGCTTCCACACAAGCGTCCAGACATGCCCAACGATACTTGTTTGAGAACACCTGGATTTTAGTGCAAAATCTGTTAATAACTACACCAAACAATATTATTTATAAATTAGCGGTAAAAATTAGCTACATTGCTTAGCTGTTGCTTCTACTTGTCCACAACTTGTCCACAACTTGTCTTGTCAGATGCTGGACACTTCTCCAGTCACTATAGCACAAGGCCCTCACAAGCAAGGCACTTGGATTGTACACTGCCTTGCTTTGGATACAAAGGGGCCTAGTAAAGGAATGCAAGTAAATGTTAACATAGCTCATGACAGTTTTAGCTCACGCCATCAATGAAAGGGCTTTTTTGGTAAGGAACCCAGGAGGATCCCAGAACTGACAGAGTGACATAAGAACGACTCTCCGCCATCTACCAAAACACACATGAGCATGGCAAAATACTTCTGGGAGAATATCCTGTAGACCAATGAGACCAAATTAGAGGTTTCTGGTAAACTTTGCCATGTCTATATTTACAGAAAATCAAACAAGACCTTCAACAAAATGAACACCTTCCATAAATCAAGCATGGAGAAGGTTCAGTGATGTTTTGGGGCTGCTTGTTGCCTCTAGTTGTTGCTCATTTCTTGGCATCCAGTTGCACCGGTTAAAGGCAAGTTTGATCCTGTGCCAGGGTGTAGTCTGTGCTCAAACGTACATCGCGAGTAGTTAGCTTAAAACCAACAATATTTACAATTTTGTTTGGTCAATAGACACATAATTAGTTGCTCTACATCTGTGGGGAACAGGGGGCTCAGTCGTGGTTAAGGCTTAAAAATAGTGATGGGGAAATTCAAGAGTACAAATTCCAGCATTGCTAATGTTGGGTTCTTCAATTACTCATTCACTGTATCTCCCTTGAATAAAAGAATGTTTGCAAAATTTGGTCCAAGGTTTGCCTTTGCCGTCAACTACAAGAATATTCAACGGTTGAGACGATGGTTAGCACTTTTAGTTAACATACTTTTTCAGCAAGGTCTTTCAATCAAGTTGTTTCAACCAAAAAGAAATCCAAATGTATTGCACAATACAATAACCTTTTTCCTTAACTAACCACCTCTAGACAATTTGTTTACGTTCCTCCGGCTTAACGTTTGTCTCTGAGTCGAGTTCTCATCATTGAACCTGCCACATATTTTGACTTGTTATATTAGTCATCAATCTCTACCCTCTGTCTTGTGGTTCTGTCTCTGCCTGATCCTGTCTTTACTTATCTCTAGACTCATCTCTTATCTCTGCTAGCTCTAGACATGGCCTGATCCAAGCCATCCTGCCATTTCCTATGCCAGCTCATAGCCTGGTGTCAGGAATACCTTCTGTTCGCTTCCTGTTACTAATCCCCCCAGTCTCTATTTACACCTGCCCCACATTCTATTATGTCTTGTTTGTCAATGGGCTTATTTTAAACCTGCTCGGAGAATTGATACGCCTTGTTTTAAGAGGTCTGCCTGTTACCTTAGAACAATAAGAATCCTGATAAACACGATGCTCACATCTCATTGACTCGACACAAAGGATTTCCTCATCTGAAACATATTAACACCATTTTAATCCAATCCCCCAAACTAATTGCCCGTAAACATATTCACTAATTGTTCAAATCATTAGAAAGCAGAAACTGTTTGTGTACGTATGCTGTAAAGTGAGAAGCGTACGCGATCGGAGAAGTATAAACATCAAGTTGTTTTCAAGGACGATGCACTAATTGGCACCACACGTTACCTTGTGGACACAGGAGCTTATCTTTGATCCAGCAGAGTCACGACCGAGGGCCCGAAGGCTCGGGTTTGTCTGGGTGAACAAATGTTTAAAGCTTTGTATCCACATCTGTTTGCTTGATAAAGCTGAGCTCAAATGCAATTCTATATTATCGGTCGCACAAATTGAGTGTTGCACCAGCAGTTTTATCCAACGCCATCTCCAAAAAAAAAAACAACCTTCATATATATAAATATAGTATATGGAGAGAGATAGAGAGAGATATACAGAGGTGGGAAGTAATGAGATACAAATACTTAGTTACTGTACTTATGTAGATTTTTCTGGTATCAGTATTTTACTGCACTCTCACATTTTCACTTCAGTTTTCATCTTTCTGGTGACATGATCAATATTTTGTCTTCTAATTGTGCCATTTTCAACACATCAACCTGTTTCCTGTCATTGTGCAGCTTCTTCAATCCACTGGTGGATCATTTCCTGTCTCTCACACACCACAGACAAAGGCTAGTTTATGAAGCTCACAATGAGCAGGACAGAAGGCAGTAAGAAGTCTGGGGTTAACGTGGATGAGACAGAGGGAGTCAGTGATGAGAACAAGAATGAGAACAGAGACATTCCTGATTATCATCATCTTTTCTCTGCTTGTGTTTTATATGGTGGATCTTCAGCCTGAATACATTCATTACAGAACAACATTCTTTTATATTAATATATTAATATGATGTGAGGTTCAGTTACAGCGTGACACTAAAACAGGTAGTAAAACAGCTACTTTTTACTGAAGAACATCTCAGAACCCAAACTTCTTTACTTTAACTTGACTGAAAATGTGCAGTCAGAACTTCACCTTTTACCAGAGTCTTTTAAAACATGAGTATCTGCACTTCTCCTGAGTGAATAATGTGTGTACTTCTGCCACCTCTGTATATATATATATATATATATATATATATATATGAGTATCATATTGTTAGCTGTGAATCGAGATGTGAATTGGCCTCAGTGACGAAGTAAAAAAAAAGTGTGTTACTTTAGGAATATTCTTTTCGATATCCAGAGATTATGTCTGCTTTCTCATAAACGTTTAGCTCTTCATGAAATCGACTACCATCGACCTTCTAATGAAACGTTTTTCATTACTGAAATGAGCTACAGTTTTTTTTTTAAATCAATGCTGGCTGAGAATTTCTGCTGGAAAATTTACCACATGATGTTTGACAGACAGTAATTTCACAGGAAACCTGATAATCGATGTAACGGTGTAATGAATCCCGGGGCAAATGTACAATTCTTTTAATTCTGTCGCAAAAAATCCAAACAAGCCACCAAACACTTTACGATTTTAGTCTGAGATTGGCAGTCTGGTCTCGTTTGAGTGAGTGTGTGTGTGTGTGTGTGTGTGTGTGTGTGTTAAAGCGATCATTTTACTCTGACAAGCACTTCCACTCTTCGAGCAAAAATCTTCGCCCTTTTCTCTCCTCCCTGTTGCGCCCCAGACCCCGACACCGATGCCCTTTCGGCTGAGGCTCCCAGCTGCTGTATTTCCTGTCAGGGTCTATTACACGCTTGGCTTTGGAATCTCTTTAACTACACACCGCTTGCTGCAAGGCCATGCAAGGAGTCAACAAATGAGCGGAATGGTTTTTTTTTTTCCTCAAACTTCTTTCAAAGGTTGTAGATTGTGCCTTTGATCAGAGCTGTGCCGAGGTGACAACTGACTTTATCATATTTTCTGGTGTTTTTTTTTTTTTTCTATGCAGGGATTTCATACCCCAAGGAAAGAGCTTCAAAGCATTTCCAGCTGTGGACATGGACAAAAAGTACCTTCGGCATGGAAACACTGCGTGATTCGGGATCATACAGGTGCATCAGGTAGTTCATTATGTTGATTGAGGCGACCAGGAATTATTCAAGTCAATAAATAAATCCTGCTGTATGACGTGTTTTTAACAGAAAGAATAACTCATGTAATAAAATGTTTTTATTATTATGTCATTAATTCAAATCATTCTTCCCCTTCGTCTTTTGGCTGCTCCTGTTAGGGGGCGCCACAGCAGATCATTCGTCTCTATAACACTCTGTTCTTTACATCTTCCTCCTTCAAACCAACCACCTGCATGTCTTCCCTCACCACATTCATAAACATCCTTCTTGGCCTTCCTCTTTTCCTCCATTTTGAGCATTCTTTTACCTCATGTCCCTCCTCCGATGACCAAACCATCTCAGTTGCACCTCTCTGACCTCGTCTCCAAAACGTCCTACCTGCCTGGTCCATTTAATAAAGTCATTCCTAATCCTGTCCATCCCCGTCACATTTATCTCATTCCTACAAATGAGCAACTAATGGGTTTAGGGCCTGGATCAGGGGCTCAAAAGAGGCAGCTTGGAGTGGCTGGGATTTGAACTCATGACCTACAGATTCAAAGCCCAATATCGTAACCACTAAGCTACCACAATGATCTCATTTATAATGTACAACTTAACTAAGAATAGTTAAGGGCCTCGCTCAAGGGCCCAGCAGTGGCAGCTTGCTGTGGCTGGGATTTAAACTCACAACCTTCTGATCATGTATTTTAGTCAATGCCACTGTAAAACATACAGCAGAGCAGGTCTCACCACCATCTTATACATTTTTTCTTTCCTCCTGCAGATACTCTTCCATCACAAAGAAATTTTTAATAATAAAATACTTTCATTTTGGATTTTATATGATTTCTTACGCAATTATTTTTTTTTTACTGTTTTTTGTATTTATTTTATTTACAGGTATTTTATGAGTTATGAAGGTTCAACCAAGAGTTTTCCAATGTTACAATGCTAAAAATGTTTTACCTTTCAAACGTAGCAGTGTATACGAGGATGCACGCATCTCCTGCCTTGTGTGATGGCTTACGCTCTCCAGCTGTCCACAGAGTCTAGTTTTCTCTGCATTAGAACGTGTAATCTTTTTGTTTTCAGTGCTTCGTATTCACTGGTCTGGAAGTGGAGAACAAACCCTCTTCCGGGCTGAGACACGCTAGCTAGCTTTGTGGTTGGCCAACCTCCTCAACATGTCTAGCTTTTCTTCAAAATGTATTTTTAAGTAGGTCCGAGACCAAATAAATGTTTCTTCCTCCATAGGCATAAAAAAGTCTAACTTAAATATATGAATGTGTGCAGAGCTTCAAACATGTTTTGGCAGTCGAACTCGGCTGTAACAGTTTCTCTCTGAACAACCAATCAGAGGACGGAAAAAATGCTGACGCTATTCTGGGCCAGCGAGCTGCCCTGTGAGGAGAATCTAAAATCTAATTGGTTAAAGAAACAGAGCTTTTTCTTAAGGAGACTGTGGTAAAAAGTCCAGCAGGACTGACTATGAAGGTTCTGGGCAGATTAGATTGACATGGCAGCACATCAAGGCTGAAATCTGATTGGGCAAAAAATCTACATACACGTACTAGAAGCAGTGCAGCCACGAGAAACACTACGACATGAAGAGAATAAACTGTTGGGAATAAATAAATACAATTTGATGGAACAAATATTAGAATTTAGGTTGTAAATGTAGGTCAGTGCTTCTGATAGTGTTTAGGCCAGCAGAGGAGGCTTTGCTGGCCCTGACCACCCACCACTGCGAATGGATCATCAGAACGCATCTACATCGTATCATAAAAACATACACATTCTAAAATTATTCTAATTATGTCCCATTTTCTGAACCAGAAATGAATCACTGGCATAAGCTGAGCCCTAGATTTGTGTCATTTTATGAATTTTAACCAGTGATTTTCTTTTTTGGTGCACTTTCTCTTAAGTTAAAAACAAATAAAAGAACAAGAAGCATATTTTTATACGTGGCAGTATTGTAAGTGGTAACGGCGGCATGAAATCAGAAGTGAGGGGGAAAAAAATGGCCATTTCCGTCTCATTTAATGCAACCTGGACACGAAATGGCTTTAATAATATTCTGCGAGTGCATAATTTCACGTCTGTCATGTTTTAATAAATTTGCTTGATTTGCATCCCGGGGAGAGCAGCGCTTGATTTGAGTAGTTCTCTTCATGTTCTCAACACTCAGTGTGCGACTGAGCGTTTTCAGGACCGCTGTTCTTCATGTTAACTAGCGCTGGAGGAGTGCAGGAAAAGGAGCGGGATTAGATGTAAATGAGACACGTCCAATCACAGATGTCCTTTAACTAGAGATTGTAATGTTGGTCGATTCAACAGCATGTATAAAAATGAATCAAGTTCAATTTGCAAGAATTGGGGTTGATCTCCAATTGACTCTTTATAGCCGGTGTTCAGTGAGGGTGAGTCAAACGAAGTCAACGTGAGGGTGAGTCAAATGAAGACCTTTATTTATTTCATTGTTTATTACAAATAAACACAAAAGTGAATTATATGGACAACACCTGACCATAAGGATGCTTTTTTTGAACGTCCCATTCCACATTTAGTCCCTATTTGCTGTTATAATAAGCTCCACTTTTCTGGGAAGAAGTTCTACCAGATTTCGGAGTGTGCTCATGAAGATTTATTCAGACACAAGGGTGTTAGGTACTGATGTAGGTGAGGTGAGGAGACCTGTGGTGCAGTCAGTGTTTATATTAATATTAATTCAATAGGGTTGAGGTCTTCCTAAAAGAAACTTTTAATTCTAGCGTAACCAAAGATCCTATAAACGTGTGTGCCTCCAACTTTGTAGTAGCAGTTTTGGGAAGAAGAACATTAGTGGAAACATCAAGTATATTAATACATTTTTTCCATATAGACAAAATCTTGTATTGTGTTTCTAACACTGATAATGAAATGGAAGGAAGATTATTCCTTGTGTATGTGAACACAGTTATCCAATCATCCTGATTCTGATTTCATCATCTTCAAGATCTTTCTTCTATTTTAGGTTTCTAAGCATAACCCATACAATACCTGTAGTTTTGCAAGAACAGCCGAGACATGGGAGAGAAGGAACTTTGATATTTCCTGCATCATGGTGGAGAGGAAAGTGTCATTTTTACCCATTTTTAAACTAATTCTCTTAGTCGTATTTATATCTACTAATGCTCTTTTCACTGGAAATGCCCTCTTTACAAATGTGCATTGAGGTTTTTTGGAAAGTTGGAAAGACTGAGATGGGACCCACTTGCGAGCCCATATTTAGTTGCACATTTTGATAGTAAGTCAAAAGGAGAAGTAACAGGATGGAGCAGTGCAGGATGGATTGGACAAGTCGGTCCATTGATTACTCTTTCTTTACATTCAGAACTGTCACATCACTGTGGATAAATGTGTGGTTCTATTTCATGGGTCTTGTTCCTTCAGAATTACCAAACACAGTATGAAAATATGGCCATCATTTGATCCACAGTCCTGGAATATGCTGGTAGTAAAGCCCTATGGGTAAATGCCACTAGTAAAGCCGATGGGGAAGTGACCTGAACAGCTATAATATTACATGTGATCATTTCTTTCCACATAAAATATATATGGTGAGGAAAAAGGAAGTAACACTGGTAGAAACAGTGAGAAAAAACAAGAGCTTTTCAATGAGCTTCTTATGATGAGGAACAGGAAAGTAAATTATTAAATATTTAATGCCTCTACTGAAATAGCTCTGTCATTTCCTATTGCCCCGAGAAAGGTCCTGCTGATGAACATGCCATGAAGATGTCGTCCTGAGCACCAGAAAAGACCTCAAATGCTCTTCAACATCAATAAAATACCTGATACATAAACGTAAATTTGAGGATAGAATAATCAAATAATTTCACTGACTATCAGGTGTGGCTTTTGATTGGTGGGAATAAAAACCTGCACCCACAATAGCCCTTTGTGAAAAAGATTGGACTCCCCTGGTATACGGCAAAAGGCATTAATATAAATTTAGATATAAATTTGTAATATTTGGCTAAAAATGAATTAGTCGTGTTACTCTTCTACATCGTTTCAGATTTTCATTTTCTTTGCAAAATAAATATCACAATATTCTGTGTTCACAGATTCTATTTTTATAAAATATCACCCAAAGCCCAGTCAAGCGAGCCACTTTTGGATAAACAGTCCATGCCATTTCGGTCCTATTTTTCACTTCCCTGATACGTAGCACTGGTGTAGGAAAATTAAAAATGGGAACATATCAATGTCCATCTCCATCTGCTGTTCCTAGTCAAAGGAAATGAACATAAATGAATGCAAGGAACAAGTTCTTAATTATAACACCATTAACTTTTACAATACATGGTGCAGGATATAAATGCACCCATTGCTCTAACACTTACATCTCGTTCCAGGTTTATTCCTCTTTCCTGTTCTGATAAGCACTCATTTCTTCCAAAAGAATTCCTCTAGATTTGAAGGGTGTGGCTGTAGGCATTAATGATCAGTTTGATGAGCTTTAATTAGGTCAGGTATCAATGTTAGGAAAAGTAAAGAGTCCCCAGTTCCAGTTTATCCCAATGTGGTCCAAGTGGGGTTCAGGAGTCCAGGGCTTTGTGCAATCAGTCCAATCTGAACTCAAACATCTATGTTGGAACAGTGTTTCGGACCTCAAAATTCTAGTAAAATACATTTTATATTTTTTTTATTTTTTATAGTGTATTTTACCGAATTGTGTGCTTCTAGTGGTGGTGGGATTTAAGTGGGTAAAACATTGGACTTTGTATCTAAAGGTTGTGAGTTCAAATCCCTGCCACACCAAGCTGGGCCCCTGAGCAGGGCCCTAATAAATATATATCATATATTTCACATGTCATATGAATGAGATAAATGAACATTGTATATGTTATAATTTTGTTATAGCACTTTGAAGAAGAACCACATGGTCAGGGGTGCACATACTTTTCTTTATGTGCTGGATGTCAGTACAGCAACAGTATCTATGGCATTCAGGCATGCTAATTAGATAGATAGATAATTATTGCACACAGCATCCTTTATACAGAGCATGTCGAACTAATCCGATTCTTAAAGAAGTCTACTCAGCAATAAGTGTTGTTTGTGATGACAAGTGTCTTGAAGGTGATGTAGGTGTTACTGCTGAACCCTCTGCAAGATCTCAGATAAAAAAACATGTTTACGTGACGAGTCAGACTAGTCTCGACACGTCATGTTTCCGATAATCAAGACATGACATTGCTATTTGCTGTACACAGCGCCTGAGTGATCTACCATGCCCAGGTAAATGGGGTCAATCAGAGCTGAAAAAGAACGAAGAAGATGGTAGAAGGTGGAAAATAAAAACAGCTCAGTCCGCAGATGGTGAGCGTGACGTCTCGAAGTGGGGAAGATGGATAGAGGCTTGGAGACGAATACTCCTGGCTCATCAGAAAGCGCAAGAAGACAAAGAAGGATGGGGAAAGGGAAGGAGAATGTGCACATGGTATAATGGTCAAAAAACATCTGAGGTTCACTCGATCACACTTTCCCTTCTTTTCTTCCCTCTCTGTTTCTACCTCAATCTGAGAAAATTGAAGGTCACAATTCCGGAAAGACGGAGGACGACTGTGAAGACGGAGTGACTGCTGTGGCACTCCAGCAACAGTTGCCGTGGTGACCGTTAGTGAAGCAGTAATGATGGTCTAGGCCGAGTCCATTATGGCCATTAGTGCTGTGGGTTAAGTGGAGGCTTTACAAGAGTCTACAGCGAGGGCTTTACATTCACACAACACACTTACTCCACAAATCACACACCATTTATAGGAACAAGCTCAGCCTGAGTCAGGCAAATCAGCACAAACCTCCACCAAACTGGCTCCATCCGTCCATCCATCCATCCATCCATCCATCCATCCATCCATCCATCCCTCTGTTTACTTATATACACAGTCTATCTGTCTGTCTGTCTGTCTGTCTGTCTGTCTGTCTGTCTGTCTGTCTGTCTGTCTGTCTGTCCGTCAGACTATCCATCCCTCTGTTTACTTATATACACAGTCTATCTATCTATCTATCTATCTATCTATCTATCTATCTATCTATCTATCTATCTATCTATCTATCTATCTATCCATCCATCATCCCTCTGTTTACTTATATACACAATCAATCAATCAATCTATCTATCTATCTATCTATCTATCTATCTATCTATCTATCTATCTATCTATCTATCTATCTATCTATCTATCTATCTATCTATCTATCCATCCATCCATCATCCCTCTGTTTACTTATATACACAATCAATCAATCAATCAATCAATCAATCAATCAATCTATCTATCTATCTATCTATCTATCTATCTATCTATCTATCTATCTATCTATCTATCTATCTATCTATCTATCTATCTATCCATTCATCCATCCATACATCCATACATCCATCATCCCTTTGTTTACTTATATCCACAATCAATCAATCAATTAATCAATTAATCAAATAATCAATCTATCTATCTATCTATCTATCTATCTATCTATCTATCTATCTATCTATCTATCTATCTATCTATCTATCCATCCATCCATCCATCCATCCATCCATCCGTTTACTTATATACACAGTCCATCCATCCATCCATCCATCCATTCATCCATCCATTCATAAAATGTCACTGTTGCCACTGACCTTCATGTTTTCTAGTGACATATTAAAATCTCATGAAGAAATACTCCTTTTATCGAAGATGCCTCTCGAGTGCTCGAGTTCTGAGTTTGCTGAAGCAACAAAACAAGCGAGAAAACAATAACAATCCCAAACAACACAAGTGCCATGTAAAGTAAACTGTGAAATACAGACACGAGGCAGAGATACAATAAAACAATATAACCGAGTGAACGAGGGAATATACGCCGGAGGCCTGGAGTGCTCAATAATACCGTATATTGAACTATATATTGTGAGTTGTAGCGGAAAGGGAAATGAGGAACACTGCGATCGATATGGTGATCTCTCTTTCTGTAGTTTCTCTCGTTCTCTCTGTCCTTGCACATCAGTCTGCACTCTCTGACATTTCCTTTTATTTGCTTATTGCCGCTTGTGCTCTTAAAGGGAATGGAAAAGGACAAACTCGGCTCCGAGTAGAGACACTCCCACCCTGCTCTATATTTATCTATTGGAAAGCGAGTTGGAGGAATGGAAGATGGAGAAAAAAAAATGGTTCAATATCAATCTGAATAATGTCTGATCAAAGATAATGCTGTCTGATGGAGGACACGATCATGAAGCATGGCGGTGAGCTTGTGACGCTCAGAGCTCACAGGAGAACTGAAGCTTCCATATCCACTTAAAACCGGCATCCATTAGTCCTTTCGGTCCGAAAGAAAATAATCTCACAGAACAGTCTTTAGGCTTTCTCTGTGCTTTCCTTCTCTCCTACTCACCAGATTGGCTATACTTCCTAAACAACTCTTCTTTTCATCTCTCCTCTCCTCCTCTCTCCTTGCTGAGGCCGAGCTGATTGCTTCAGGTGGCTGCACTTCATCATAAGACATCTGTGTGACTGCGCCTTTTCTCTCCCCACTGCCTTGTTCTGTTCCTGCAGTACACTTTTGCCCGATCCACAACCTATTAATCTTGCTGCTTGTTTTCCTTCGTCTCCAGCTTCACTCTTTCTTAGTCACACATTCCTGCTTGGCGCTCGTCTTCACCTCCATCACTTCCTTCTGCTATCTTGGGCTCCTAACCTCTCTGCCGTGGGGAAGTTTTCTGTGCCAAACCATGTGGCGCAGAGGAGATGGTGAAGCGTCTGTTCGAGTGTGGGTTTGTGCCACGGCCCTTTTAATAGAACTGCTCATCACTTTCGAGCACTGGAGCCCAAACTGCCCCGTGCCATCCGGGCACTTTAGTGCTTTAGAAAACACAACAGCATCCTGTTTCTCCAAATCCACACCATTCCTTTTAAAACAATGCTCGTTTCTGCTCTTTATTTCTACTTGTCCTTGCATCTGGAAACAAGGCTGGGAGATGAGTTGCGTGAAAGAAAATTCGTGTACAATCATTTATTCATCCACCGATTCATGCAACCATTCAACCATCCATCCATCCATCCATCCATCCATCCATCCATCCATCCATTCTGTCTGTTTAATAATCTACAGTATTCAACCATTCCTTTATCCAATTATCCATCCATTCATCTATTCACCATCCACTCAGCCATTCATACAATCATTTATTTATTCATCCACCCATTCAGGCAACCATCCAAGCATCCCTCTTTTCACCAATCCTTCCATCCATCCATCCATCCATCCATCCATCCATCCATCCATCCATCCATCCATCAATCCATCTATTCACCATCCACTCAGCCATTTATACAATCATTTATTTATTAATCCACCCATTCAGGCAACCATTCAACCATCCCTCTTTTCACCAATCCTTCCATCCATCCATCCCTCTATTCACCATCCATCCATCCATTTATCCATCCATCCATCCATCCATCCATCCATCCATCCCTCTATTCACCATCCATCCATCCATCCATCCATCCATCCATCCATCCATTCATCCATCCATCCATCCATCCATTCATCCATCCATCCATCCATCCATCCACCCACCCATTCATCCATCCATCCATCCATCCATTCCTCTATTCACCATCCACTCAGCCATTATACAACCGTTTATTCATTCATCCACCCATTCATGCAACCATACAATCATACCTCTTTTCGCCCATCCATCCATCCATCCATCCATCCATCAATCCATCCATCCATCCAGTCTCAAACAAATAAAAAAAAAAAAACATTCCAAAGTAAACAGCTTTAAAATAATAATGTGTAGTGTATTTACAGAGCTGTTATGAAAATCCTTGTGCTGCTTATAAATAATTAAAATTGTAAGTTTAAAGGGTGAAACACAGTTTGTTTTCCTCATAACTGCTTACAGGATCATGTTATTTCAGGTAAACAGGGCTGCAGGAAACGCTGCAGGTCTCAGTGAGTTTCAGCTGTGAGGCTTCAGTGTGCATCTAAAACTGTCTGCATTCCCAAACTCAGCATGTGAGAGACACCACCTGCGGTCTTTCAACAAGTACTGAACAACTTATCAAAGTTCAGCTTAGCCCGAGTTTACGGGTCAAGTCTGACTGATCTAATGCGACAGAATAATGGCTAAATAGAGGGAAAAAAGAGGAAGAAAAACAGCAAAGAGAAAAGAAAAGTGTTAATAAGGTTCAAGCTGCACCAGACTCCTGCCATCACGCCACAAAGAAAATTAAAAATGGGTGCAATTAAGTCAATTTAACCCAAAGTAATTTCTTTTTCTTTCACTTCTGAAAGCTCCTAATGGACGCCAGAAAAAAGGCAGAGGAGAAGATAATGCGAAAGGTATACAAAATACATTTCATATACTTTGAACACACACACACACACACACACACACACACACACACACATACACAATGGCTAAAACCACATCTAGTTCTTTTCCCAACTGTTTCCACAAAGTTGGAGGCACACACATGTATAGAATGTCTTTGGATGTTGTAGCATGAAATGTTCCAACCACTGAACTAGGAGATTCAAACCTGTTTCACCTTGACAATGCACCTGTGCACAAAACCAGCTTCATGAAGAAAAACTTTACATGGGTTGGAGTGGAAAATCTCCTTCCATTGAGCTCTAATCCCTGTTGAACACCTTTGAGAAGATTGTGAATGCTGACTGACTGCCTGAATCATCCTGACATCCTGCCTCTGGATGAAGTTCTCTTTTATTGAAGGCCATTTTGTGTGAAGATGGTTCCACATCAACAGCCTAAAGATCCATGAAGTTCCTGAGCAGATTAATATCAACAGTCTGACACAACAGTTTAGGAACTGAACAGTTCTGCATTCAATCATCCGTCACTGATCACCTCATCATTGATGATTGAATGAACATTTGGTGTTGAGGATGAGTTCTTTTTTAAGTCTGGTTCCTCTCAAGGTTTCTTCTGAATGCCATCTCAGAAAGGTTTGCCGTACCACAGGACTCACTCATTAGGGATAAGCTTACAATTATTAAAGGTACAAACTTACAGGATGCAAACTCAAAGTTATAACCTGTGTATTACTGATGCTTTGAAACAATGTATATACACACACAGACCAGGTATAACATTATGAGTGGTGAAGTAAAAAAACACTGATTATCTCCTCATCATGGCACTTGTTAGTGTGCCCAAACTCTAAAATGTGTTAGAAGCAGGAAAAATGGGCGACTGTAAGGATTTGTCGATTTTGACAAATTGTGACGTCTAGACGTCTGGGTCAGAGCGTCTCCAAAACTGCAGCTCTTGTGAGATGTTCCTGGTCTGCAGTGGTCAGAATCTATCAAAAGTGCTCCAAGGAAGGAACAATGGTGAACCGGCGACAGGGTCACGTGTGGCCGAGGCTTATTGATGAATGTGGGGAGCGAAGGCTGGTTCGTGTGGTCCGATCCAACAGACGACCTGCTGAAGAAGTTCATGCTGTTGATGATCGAAGGGTCATGACTGTTTTAGTATAAGGCAGGTGGTCATATTGTTATGGCTGATCAGTGTATGTATTTGTGTGTGTGTGTGTGTGTGTGTGTGTGTGTGTGTGTGTGTGTGTATATATACCATGTGTGTTTCTGTGTGTGTTTGAATCTCAACAGATTCAGTTCAAATTCACATCAGAGCTAAAGAAAATTTGTGGCCTGCTTGTCTGTAGCAGATCAGATGTTCTGGTGTGAGTCTTTCAGAACCTGTTGATCTCCTGGGATTTTCACACACAAAAGTCTCTAGAGTTTGAGCAGAGGGTCGACAGGCTGAAACACCTTTTTGATGGTAGAGATCAGAGGAGAATAACCAGACTGCTCTGAGCTGACAGGAATTAACTTAAATAATCACCCTTTTTCTCCAACCATGGTGAGGCAGAAAAGCAACTCAGAGTTCACAACACCTTTATACCCTGGTGGAGGAGCTGAAAGAGCAGAAGACCAAATCAGGTTCCAGTCCTGTCAGAAGAATCATGACTGAAAAAAAAAGGCCAGATGATCTTCAGCTGTCCGAGTTTGGGTGAGTCTGTGGTCATGAGAGATCACATTTCTGTTCTTGGCATGAGGAGAGAAGAATCTGATGTGGTCTTCTGCTGCTACATCAAGAGTGAATTAAATTGTTGTCCATGATGAGAGGATTTTCTAATATTTGTTCCACAATACTGTTCCTCACTCAATGCCCTATTTTGGAGAACTCTAGAGATTGTTGTCTATGAAAATCCGATGGAGATCAACCGTTTCTGTGAAAAAAAACTCAAACCCACCCATCTGGGACCAACCACCTAGTTGTGTATCTGCCTGATCATCTCTTAAGTCTACACTATCTACGACTGCATGAGGACAATCCAAGACTGCATGTGGACAAGGTGGCTCAGTGGTTGAAAGGTCACAAGATGGTCAAATCCTAGCACCAGCAAACTTCTGGGCCCTTGAGCAAGGCCCTTAACGTCTCTGGATAGGGGCAACTGCCAAATGCTATGAGTGTCACATGACTATCTTTGCTATAAATTATGCAATAATTGGAATTCTAGATGGATTCTAAAAAAATTCTATCAACAAGTATCACCTTGAGGACACCAAGTCGAACAACCCTGATGCTACCACACGTGTTTTATTAGTACCAAAACACCTTGCAGTTCTCAGGCAATCTCCCCGAACCGTTAGCATGCGGTGAGCCGGAGTAATTGTCCTGACCTCTTTCTTCCACATCTAACACATGCAGAGTGCTTGATAAGCCCCCTTGGACTAAAAATGCCCCTTAAAAAAAAAAAACCCACGAGGCATGCTGGGATGTGGCGCGAACCAACAAAACACCCTCTGGGGTTGCCATGGCAACTGGACGCCTTTGAAAAACGTGCCGGAATTGTGAATCCACTCGAAACTGAAGCGCTTTCGAGTGTATTAGAGGCTTGCGGACGTGTGTGAAAGTTCCATGTGATGGCTCATCGTCACAACGAATAGCGCGCACACACACACACACACACACACACACACACACACACACACACACACACACACTTCAGGACGCTGTCATGAAAGCTGAAAATCTTGCATTATTTAGCACGCTGATGATCGGTGTTCAAATACACACTTCTGACACACACACACACACACACACACACACACACACACACACACACACCTCATACAGCTATTAACACACCCTGCTATTCACATACATGAGTGAGAAACGAGGTGGGCAAAAGAAAGACAGATGATGAGACAGCGAGACTCAAAGGAGAAAGAAAAAGAAAGACTGATGCTTGGTGAGCAAGAAAAAAAAGCAAGAAAGAAATAAAAAGATAAAGTAGAGAAAGAAACACAAAAATAGCTGGAGAGGGAGAAAGAATGAGCAAAACAAATGAACTACACATAGAATGAGAGAGAGGGAAACAGATGACAAAAGGGAAGAAAGTACGACAGAATAAGAGACAGACAGACAAAGGGGAACAAAGAAAGAGAGTTTGGAAGCGAGGAATTGGAAGAAATTGGTTAGAAAGGCAAAAAGTGAGGAACAGAGAGAGAGAGAGGGAGATAAAAAAAGAAAGAGAATAAATGAACGAGAGATGGAAATAGGTGAAAAAGGGAGAAATAGACAGGAAAAGTTCAAGAATGTGTGTAAGAGAGAGAGAAAGAGAGAGAAAGAGAGAGAGAGAGAGAGAGAGAGAGAGAGAGAGAGAGAGAGAGAGAGAGAGAGAGAGAAGAGGGAATAGGAAAGAATGTGAGAATGACTAAGACAGAGAGGAAGAGATAAAAAAATGAATGAGAGAAAGAAAGACAAAGAACGAAAGACAGAGAGAATTATGTATAGGGAAAAAAGAAAATGACTGAAAAAGCAACAGACTGATATAAACAAAAACTTAAAGACAAACAGAAAAGAAAAGAAAGGAAAAAGGTGAGAGTAAGTCAGAATAAAAGACAGAAAGACCCCCACCACCACCATCATCATGACCACCAGCACCATAACAACCACTACCACCATAACCACCACCACAACCACCATCACAACCATTAGCACCACCACAACCACCATCACAACCATTAGCACCACCACAACCCCCACCACCTTGACCACCAGCACCACAATAACAACCACTACCACCATAACCACCACAATAACAACCACTACCACCATAACCACCACAATAACAACCACTACCACCATAACCACCACCACAACCACAACCACCACAACCACCACCACCATAACCACCACCACAATAACAAACAATAACACCATAACCACCACGACAACCACCACCACAACCACCACCACAACCACCATAACCACCACCACCACGACAACCACCATCACCATAACCACCACCAATATTTATTATTATGGGTGTTTGTATGATATATTTATTATTATGGGGTGTTTGTATGATGTATTTATTATTATGGGTGTTTGTATGATATATTTATTATTATGGGGTGTTTGTATGATATATTTATTATTATGGGGTGTTTGTATGATATATTTATTATTAAGGCGTGTCTTTAACAAAATGAACACTACAGAACAGATAGTTTTTGTTCGCTGTTAGCTACCGCTAGCTAGAAAACGGGTGTGAGCGTGTCACGGATGAATGACGTAAAACTTTAGAGAAATCTTTTTTTTTCATACAGTCTGACGTTATGACAACTGAGATCCTACAGTGCAACATGTTGGTACAGTCTGACCAGCAACAATCGCAAAGGACTAAAAAAAAAATTACACATTGTGAGCCCGGCATGAACCAGATGAGGAACTGTTCTCTGTTGAGCCTTCGGCTTCTCTTGAGGTTTCATCCTCATACCGTCCAGTATAGATCTGATTTGTGATGATATAACGTATATTTATAATTTATTTATTTTTGTGAAAACACTTCAGGATGATTTGTATTGCTGAAAGTTTTGTGGCTTGTATGCTAGTCGTATTTAGCCTTATATTATATTGCTGGTGATGATAAAATGCTAAAAACAGGGTAAAAATGTCACCTCCATTCTGTAGCCCATGCTTTTGGGTCGAATTGGATGAAGGAATGAATATCGATATCTTCCACCTGGGGTCCATCGAGTAAATCGACATCCCCATGAACTACCTGTTAAATGTGTTTGTTTTTTCTTTACATTAGCATCAATTATAATATATAATATAGTTAATGCTAAACTAAGGCATTATTGTATCAGAAACATTATGGGGTCACTTATAGGGGTCCTTCGGGTGCATTTTGCTCAAATCTCAGAACATATTAAAGACGTTTCTGTAGAGTGGCTAACAGTCATAATAAGTGCAGGAGTCTGAGGTTAAAAAGGCGAGTGAGCCACTTTCAGAACAAACCGAACAAGTTACGACTCCTTCTGTAAAGTTCATTGCAAGCGAGGTGAAGAGTGGGTGGGTTTGATGACTCGTGTGTGATTACTGCTTCACGTTTGCTAACATTGAGGTGCTGCCACATTCGCTGCTTTTCCGCTAAAGCAGTCTTCATCTGGTCTCGTCTCTCTCTCTCTCTCTCTCTCTCTCTCTCTCTTTCTCTCTCTCTCTTTATACTCGTTTTTCTTTGCCGGAGTCAGGAACATGCTAATGAGACGGGGTCTCGCCTGTCCTGCAGCTACGCCTCCGCGCTCACAAGTGTGAGAGAAGTGAAAGCTGAAGGAAAAGAGAAAAGTTAGCGAGAAAAGTCTAGCGAGGGAGCAAGAAATGGAGGAGAATGAGTGATAAAGAGGTGAAGAAAGAAACAGAAAAGATGGTGGGAGGTGAAGGCGGGAAGGTGGAGAGGAGGAGAAGAAGAAACGCAAACCAGACGGATCAGAATATAGAGCCAGACTGCGTTGGGTATAACAGCAATATTGTATAAAAATAAGGAGAGAGAGAGAGGGAGAGAGAGAGAGAGAGAGAGAGAGAGAGAGAGAGAAATGACCCCAACATCTGTCATGCTCTGGATGGTAATGGAGGTTGCAGGGACACGTCACTGGAGACATGTGAGACTTAATTGCTCAGTGTATCAGGAAACACGAGGACTAAAAGTATTGGCACCCTTTTGAGAACCTTCCAGTCCAATACATCTACAGCAGAAGCAGATCAGACACTGAGAACGTCTGAAAATATAAACCAATAAGAATTCTATATTTCATGTTATATTCGTTACAGTAATAATATACCTCATAAAATGTATATATATATATATAAATATATAAGTAAGGGAGGAGAATGGTAAGGGAGGGTAAGGGAGGAGAATGTGGTGGATGGATAAAGGGGAATGAGGTGGATGGAGAAGAATAAGATGGGTGAAGAAGAATGAGGTGGATGGGGGAAAATGAGATGGATGAAGGAGAATGAGGTGGATGGAGGAGAATGTGGTGGATGGAGGAGAATGATGAATGATGGGGTAATAGTGGATGTGACAAAGCTGAACTTTATTTGCCCGATCTTTACTTCTGCAGTGTGAGGAATCTTGGGAACTGGCACTGAAACTAAGAGAGAAAGCTCACGCTCTGAGCCACATCCTGCTCTGCAAAGCCCAGAGTCATTCATTCAGATTAGGCTCCAAAGCGATGATTTAACTTTGTGAAACAAACTGAATTTCCCTGGATCTGTTGTGCACACTGCCAAATCAACCTCCGCCAACCTCCTGGCATCACATCTAAAAAGCAATGGATTTAAAATGTCACTCTTTCCACTGTGTTTCAGATGAGTTGTGCTGTGCTGATGACTGCTCATGCTGCTTTATGAGATTTTATAACTCTGTTAAAAAAGTTAGTCTGGGCTTAGGAATAATCGCTCTTCACAAAGAATCCCATCCAAAAACCAAGAAACAAACTAACCCACAATTCAAACAAATTACCTAAAGAGCTTACAGCATTTACCAAACATCTAATCCAATTAACTTATTGTTAAATCTTCAAAAATATAACCAAATCCACAGAACCCTAACCAAATCAGCTGAACTCTAACCAAATCCTCTGTAGTCTAACCAAATCACCAGAACCCTAACCAAAGTACCAGAACTCTAACCAAATCCCCAGAACTCCAACCAGAACTCTAACCAAATCCCCTGTAGTCTAACCAAAGCACCAGAACTCTAAACAAATCCCCCGGAACTCTAACCAGAACTCTAACCAAATCCCCAGAACCCTAACCAAATCACCAGAACCAGAACCAAATCCCCTGGTGTCTAACCAAATCAACAGAGATCTAACAAAATCCACAGAACTCTAACCAAATCACCGGAACTCTAACCAGAAAGCTAACCAAATCCCCAGAACCCTAACCATAACTCTAATCAAATCCACAGAACTCCAACCAGAACTCTAACCAAATCCCCTGTAGTCAAACCAAATCCCCTGTAGTCTAACCAAAGCACCAGAACTCTAACCAGAACTCTAACCAAATCCACAGAACTCCAACAAGAATTCTAATAAAATCCCCAGAACTCTAACCAAATCACCAGGAACTCCAAACTGAACCCTAAACAACCCACTAAGTTCTACTTTCCTGCCCACCTAAAATAATATAAAATATTTAGCCAAATAATAACTAACCAACCAACTAACCAACCAACTAACTAACTAAACACAAATTTAATCAATCAATCAATCAATCAATCAATAAATACATAAATTAACGAATATTGATATTAATTGTATTTATTCTCAGTGTTTTATTGTTTTACAATTTTTTTGCATATTTTTTTTATTGTTCTTTTATTCATTCTTTTCTTCCTTTGCCACAGCATTAAATATGTTTCTCTAGACAGAAACACACAACTGACTGAGCTCTCATTAACACTGCTATGTTGTTAGTGTTGATTGTGTGTGTGTGTGTGTGTGTGTGTGTGTGTGTGTGTGTGTGTGTGTGTGTGTGTGTGTGTGTGTGTGTGTGATATTCTAGCTCATCGTCCGCTCAGACACACAGAGGGAAATCCGGAGTGTAGAAGGACGTACACTACACAGTCCAGGCTCAGTGAGCTGGCGATGGTGCGGAGGAAACTTTTCCTCTTAATGGAGATGAAACAAACAACAACACCAACAAGAAAATCCAGAAAACACAGTGTGAGGAAAATAACCCTATGGAAGATGCAGCAACTCTGCACCAAAGACATTTTTCTTCCTTTGCTCTGTTTGCGGACTCATCGGCGAGTCTCGGGAGGCGTCATGTCGCCATTCCTCCCGCTCCTAACTGCGCTTTTAATAACCCTTAGCCCTTTGCCGCAAAACCACTCCGGTGATTTAGGGTCACTCGTCGAGTTTTGCACTAGTTTAAGGAAATAAAACCAGACTAACGGCATGCAGCTGAAGGAGGAGGAGGAGGAGAATGAAGAGGAGGAGAAGGAAGAAAGGAAGAAGTGGGGCATCAATCCTAAATGCACCGAGGGAGCACAGGAGGCAGTATGGAGGCTCCCTGGGCCTCTGAATCTGCTTGGCTTGCTCTGTGTCTCAACCACATATTCCTGGGTGTCTTGTTATCGCTGCAAACACTCCAGTGGAAGACAGACACACACTTTTTTCCCCGTGTTACATCCCCAGGGGCCATCGCACAACGCCGTCCCGAGCTGGATGGAGACGAGCCTTGTTTTTCAGATATATTTTTTTTAGCCTTGGTGAGATAATGACACACCTCAGCCGTCAATTCTGAGGCACAGGATCCAAGTATGCGGGGTGTGTACACACAAACACACACACACACACATGCACACACACTCACACAGGAATGAAGTATTGAATGAATCATAATAGAAAGAACTCAATTTATTATTCTGCACCCAGTATTGATGTGTGTGTGTGCTGAAGATCCCAACAATTCAAATAAATAAATCACAAAATAAATAAAGTTAAAAATATATAGATTCTTTTTTTTTATTCTTACATCAGAGTATTTTACTGCTGTGTATTTATGCTTGTACTTATTTGCTCGTTTTTTTGTCACAAATTTGATGTTAGATTTTTCGTTTTCATATAAATATAATAACTTTTTAATCACAGAAATTAATTTAATTGATTTATTAATTGATTGATTGTAATTTTTTTTTATACCTGTATAATTATTACTATATGTATTTGTTTAATTATATTTTAGGTATTTACTTATTTAACATGTTAATATCAATCTCTTTTTTCTTAAATAAACAAAGTTTTATTTTTGTTTGTGTCTTTATTGATGACTTTATATTTTCATTTTATTTCAAGATATGTTTTTGTATATTGTTGTTTGTCTGTTTATTAGTTTGTTTGCTTATTATATTAATATAATTTCTGTGTTTATTTAATTTTTTTATCTGATATTTATTTCATTTTTAACTTATTTAATTACTCAAAATATGAACACAATTTGTTACAATATATATATATTACTCATTGTTTCTATTTTTTGTTTGTTTCTTTACTTAGTTAAAGTATTAATATTATTGATATGATTATCACTTTGAGATGTTTTTTAGTATTTATTTATCGGTTGTTTGTTTACTACTTACATGTGTATTTATTTACTTAATATATGGATAAAATTCCAGATTTTATTTTTGGTGAGATTTTTAGGTTTGTTTGTTTACTTCCTAACTTAAAATACAACTCTATTTATTTGATTTTGAGTATTTATTTACTTACTTACATACTTGATTTATTGTGTGTGTGTGTGTGTGTGTGTGTGTGTGTGTGTGTGTGTGTGTGTGTGTGTGTGAGAGTGTGTATGAGTGTGTATTGATGGTCAATATTGTAAAGTACTGACAAAAGATACAACACAATTTGAAAAAAAGATGAAATTAACACACACCCCATGTAGTCTGAATCTACCTCAGCATGCTGGGATTTGAACTCATGCCCTTCTCTAAAGCTGTATCTTTCATACTGTATTCTGATTGGTGGGTTTATGTTTCCTGGTTTGTTCTAGAATCACATCAGAGTCATTCGGGAGATGTTTTTGGAGAAAGTAAACAAGAAAGAGATGAAAGCAGGTCTGAATTCTTGATTTAAAAAAAATCCTGAACGTCAAGGATGTAAATCTCTTACTGCCCCAATACACACACACACACACACACACACACACACACACACGCACACTCACACACACACACACACACACACACACACACACACACACACACACACACACACACACACAGACAGACACACACACCTATTCCAACTCATCACCTACTTGCAGGATGAAAACACATTGAATCTGCTGTATCCACTGTGGAAATCCATGTCCAGCTCGCTCTGTGTGTGTGTGTGTGTGTGTGTGTGTGTGTGTGTGTGTGTGTGTGTGTGTGTGTGTGTGTGTGTGTGTGTGTGTGTGTGTGAGTGTAACATGATAACAGGAACATTGATTGATTTCCTATGTATGTTCAAGCCTTTAGTGGGGAAGAAATGTCCATGCTCACTTTGTTTTTAATCCATTACTTGTCACGGAAGGAGTCTCCAGTGTCAGTAAGAGGTAGCTGAGATTTTCCCACATTTATATTATGATTATTTATGCAGTATTCCTAATGGAAGCAGTCTCCAGTTTTAGAAGTACAGCTGTGATTCAGTGTTTCACACATTATCAGGACAAGAGTTTATGCATTACTTTCTTTGGAAGGAGATTTTCCAATACGTCTTATGTAAGGAGTCTCCAGTGTCAGCAGTGAAGCTGAGAAACATCATGTCCAAGTTGATCTTAAATTTCCCATGAATCCCATGTATGCTTACTTTTCCTGTGTAATTTATGTTAGTTGTAATTACGTCAATAAACCCAATCAATCAATCTGATCTGGACTCACACTGATTAGATCCTCAAAGATCACACACTTGATGTTACGACTGGAACTTACTGTCAGTATAACGAAACACAAAGGCTGTGTGAGCACTGTGAAAGGGTCTAAAGATGGGGATTTATTTCACATAATAGTCGCATGGACAGTAGCACAGTTTATAAAAGGCACTATTTCCAATATATTATTGTTTTTATAGTAATGACTGTTTTACAGCATACGCTCCACATAAACTTTGGATATATTTAAGTGTATAAGTGTAGGTTGTATATCTGTACAGATTTACTGTCCTCTGAAATAACAACATACACCCATTATTGTCTAAATAACTGGCATTTAGGAGGGGGATACGCACAATCCTGTGTCACCTGTCTTTGAGCTAGTGCTAGTGCCAGTGTTGAGGTGAACGCTGCGCTCTGCTCTGCTTTTTGTGTTTCTGGACCTGCTTTCACTAATGCAAAGTGACTTACAAGGACCAGGGGCTTGCAGCTGGGTCCAGCATTCTGTCGAAAGGCTTTCGGCAGTTGGTTCCCTTTACGATAAGAGCGCTCAGCTCCACCTCTCTCCTTCTTGGGCCTGGACACCTCGGTGTCTTGGGCATAGCCTTATTTGGTCCGCCCCTTCAGGAGTTGAACTGAAAAAATTTGGTTATGGAATGATGCCCTGGGTTGTAGAGACTCTGGCTAGCTACCCCAGTGCTGATGGGCAATGCATCAGCAGGTCAATCTGAGCTGTCTGCTTACCATGCTGTGCAGCAGGCCTATCAGGCTGACCAACTAAAGGCATTGCCCACCAGCACCGTCAGGTTCCCCTGGGAAGAGGCGACCACGCCTCAGTATACAGTGTCCGCCCCACCCTGGTGCCCCTTAGGAAGCTGGTTTATTAACCCTGACACTTTTAGGACACGGCCAGCTGCAGTGAACAGCCTCCTCGGTTCTGCCTGGAGGGTTCACCGCCCCACAGGAGGCCCCTAGAGCTACACCAGGGCATAAACTCTGTCTCTAGGCATACCAGAGGTCAGTCTCGAGAGACTGATTCCCCTAAGAGACAAACTAGCAGCCTGAAATGTTCTGACAGACGTGTCTTGGTAGGTCCTGTGTACTGTAGAGAGCAGTTGCGAGTCTCGTACGCCTGGTTCAATAGGGTGTGACCCTTCCTGGTGGGGCCTAAGTAGGCTCTGATCATAAACCCATGACAGGAAGTTCCTGAGGTTTGCTTTTGGGGCCGAAGCTTACCAATATCGTGTCTTTCCATGCAGAAGAGATCACAGAGAACCATCTATTTACAATGGTATTTAACCCTTTTGCAAGCAGAGTTGTCTCCCGGCTGTCGAGAAAAAGAGGGAAGGCCAGTCACTCACTGTGAAGCAGTTTTAAATTCAATGTGCTTCCACTTGGTCTCCTGCACATGAGACCCCTCCAGTGGTGGCTCAGGGCCCGAGGGTTCTTTCAGAGAAGCAATCCACTCGTACAATCAAGGCCATGTGGCAAGCCCAACATGCCTTCGATGTATAGAGAGATCTAGGGTTCCTGTATCAGGGCCCTGTTCTCTGAATTCCCCCCCGACCATGTGAAAGCTGTAGCTGTGGCCATTGAAGGCGCACAGCTTCTGTCAGGCGGTCTCTCCACAGACACAGAGGTGGTAAAAACCATCCTTCAATTTAGTGCTACCTTCACGAGGAGGTCGTACGCCACAAGGTGGCGCCTGTTCATGACATGTTGCAACACAACACCTATTCTATTAATTTAACTGCCAGGTCAGCCCGGTACTGGAATTCCTTCAAGAACAGTTAGCCAAAGGGTTGGCTCCTTCTACCCTTACGGTTTATGTGTCACCCATCACGGTCTGTCATGCCACACTGCCTGCATCCCTGCAGCGCTTCCATCCCTTTTCATAAGCTGGTGCCGGTTTCACTCCATGTCCTTTTTGTAGCTTCCTGGTTGTGACATCACCCGCCGGTGACACCACGCTTTCCCTTAGACTGAGTGCACACGTAATTCAGAACGTGGCGAACACTGAAGCGTTCCCAAAGTGCTGTTGACACAGTGTCTCATTTCCTCTGGGAACCATGGTTACATGCATAACCTGGAGACATTATCTGTCACTGCTACAATCGTCCTGGGCATGGAATTCACCAGAGCTGCACATGTTGTTGCCAGGATTATCCTCCTGATGATGCCGAACAAGTGCTGAATAGGGTTCAGGTCTGGAGACATACTTGCCCACTCCATCACCTTCACCTTCAGCTTCCTCAGCAAGGCAGTTGTCATCTTGGTGGTGTGTTTTAGGGTTGTTATCTGCCATTCGGCCAAGTTTCTGAAGAGAGGGCATCATGATCTGCTTCAGAATTTCACAGTACATCTTGGAATCCATGCTCTTCAGTACCAGCAGCAGTCATTCAGTCCCAGACCATGATGCTACCACCACCATGCTTGACTGTAGGCAAATGACAATTTTCTTGGTACTCCTCACTAGGGCGTCACCGCCCATGCGGGATACTATTTGAGCCAAAGAAGTTTATCTTAGTCTTATCAGAACACAGGACATGGTTCAAGTTCCAGTAGCTTTCCTCTGTAATGACAGCCTGCAAACCGACTTGTTGCAGTTAGTTGCGTATGGTCTCAGGACCTTTTGCTTCTGCAACCTCTTAAGCAATGCTGCAAAACTCATGCGTCTGTTTTTTATAGCAGCTTGGAAAAACCTCTGTATGACCCTGGACACTGTACTGTAACTCAGTTTCAGGGTGTTACTAATCTTCTAAAAAAACTCGACTCTGCATATTCTCAAATCCCTGTATTATCTGTATTATGCATTGAGAAGATATAATTAAATGGTTTGCTAACATGTAAAAATGAATTTTTGTGATATATATATGTATATACACACACACATTCTATGGTTATATCTGTACAATTTTTTTACATAAAAAAACTTATATCACATCTATAAGTATTCAGACTTTTTACTCAGCAATTATAAAATATATATCTGTATATTGTGTTCTGTTTAATACTCATATTTTCTGTTTTGTCTGGTTTCCTCTTAGGCGGAATGTATAATGTTATTTATGTCTGGACTTTTGAGAATCACCAACAGCTGGAACCAAATTCTTTGGATCTCAAGTACAGAAGTAAAAAAAAATATATATATATTATTAGCAAGCTGTTAAAACCTGCAATGCTCTTTATTTAAACAAACAAACAAACAAACAAACAAATAATGATAATTTGCTTTGGGCAACTGAGGTTAGAGAATAATAATACACTCTTAAATAACAATAATAATAATAATAATAATAATAATAATAATAATAATAATAATAATAATAATAATAATATTCATAATATTCATAATAATAATATTTGTCTAATTGGTCTTACATTGATTTATGGCATGTGGTAGTCTCCCATATCCAGAGCGACTTATTATGATCTTTGTACATAGATTTAAACAGCTGAGGGATGAGGGCTTTGCTCAGGGGTCCCATGCAGGAGCAGCTTGATGGTGCTGGAATATAAACTTATGTTCTTCTGAGCAGAAGTCCAACACCTTACATGCTAAGCTACCACCTCAGTGTGTGTGTGTGTGTGTGTGTGTGTGTGTGTGTGTTGCTCAAGATAATTAAAAAAAAGTATAAAATGAGAAAACTATAGCGTTGTTGTCTCTTTTTTTCAGATATACATGATATACATCATTAAAAGATGCTTTTGAGATATATTGCTGTTTGTTTCTCCATACGACTGATTTGTTTTTGGTCTGTTATTTTTTTTAAGAACTGCTAATTGACTGTGTCAATTTATTCAGATTAATTTTAATATTATGTTAATTATCACATAATCATTCTAAAAGAATTGGGAACTTTCCGGCTCCGTGCTTTTCTCCATTAATCACCAAAACTGCTGGTGGACAATTTAAAAGTTAAAGCATCTTTTTTTTACATGGAAAATAATTTCCTCTATGACTGTGTGCGGGCAAGTGTGTGTGTGTGTGTGTGTGTGTGTGTGTGTAAAAAAGACTGTATGTGTGTACGAGGGAACACTGATTGTTCAAGGTACATACTGATACACACTCAACCATCCACATTTAAATGTTGTTATGTCCATATAACAAATATGTATTTCTCTCGATGTCTCTTTCCGTCTTTTTTCTCACACAAACACTTTGACATTAATATACACAGTTTCAGGAGAGAAACACAGTGTGTATCATATTCCCCAAAGGCCCACACAGCTCAGCGGCTCACTGCGCACCGTATCATGCGTGTCAGGATTGCTTACACCACATTCCATATGGGAAATACAATGAGATTCACATTGCCAGGTTGGTGAGAAATATATCATGTATACAGTCAGGTCTATACAGACTTTCACTACAGAGTAATGATACACAAATCCAGTCTGATACAGAGTAATGATCCAGAACTCCACTCTGATACAAAATAATGATCCAGAGCTCTACCCTGATACTAAACAATGATCCAGAACTCCACTCTGATACAAAATAATGATCCAGAAGTCCACTATGACTCAAAATAATGATCCAGAACTCCACTCTGATACAAACAATGATCCAGAACTCCACTCTGATACAAAATAATGATCCAGAACTCCACTCTGATACAAAAAAATGATCCAGAGCTCCACTCTGATACAAAATAATGATCCAGAACTCCACTCTGATACAAAATAATGATCCAGAGCTCCACTCTGATACAAAACAATGATCCAGAACTCCACTCCAATACAAAATAATGATCCAGAACTCCACTCCAATACAAAATAATGATCCAGAACTCCACTCCGATACAAAATAATGATCCAGAACTCCACTCTAAAACAGAGTAACGATCCAGAACTCCACTCTGATACAAAATAATGATCCAGAACTTCACTCTGATACAAAATAATGATCCAGAACTCCACTCTTAAACAAAAGAATAATCCAGAACTCCACTCTAATACAGAGTAATGATCCAGAACTCCACTCTGATATAAAATAATGATACAGAACTCCCTTCTGATATAAAATAATGATACAAAACTCCACTCTTAAACAAAAGAATAATCCAGAACTCCACTCTAATATGAAATAATAATCCAGAACTCCACTCTGATACAAAATAAAGATCCAGAACTCTGCTTTGATACACAGGGTTATGGAGGTAAGGGCCTTGCTCAGGGGCCCAGGAATGGCGTCTTATTTTTTTTAAATAAATTGTAATTCCTTGTGTGTGTAAACGTATTTGGTAATAAAGCTATTTTAATTCTGATTCTGATTAATATGACTGGTATTTAAATTCACCATCTTTGGATCCAAAATCCAATGTCTTAACCACTTAGCTACAGGACCACCTCACCTTTTAAATGGCTTTGAACCACATACTCATTAAATAGTTCACGTTTAAGACAATGCAGGAGCCTTCACGCTTTGCAGGAACATCTCAACCTTGTTTACCGAATTCAAATGAACTCCTGTGTCCATCTGATTCATTATCTATCCACCAATTTTCCTAACGAAAGCTTGTGGAAATGGGACAGTAATACAGTGAAATATGTGCGTTTGTATTCCGTATCCCATCACTCAGAGCAGATGTCTCAATTCAGGTAAGTTTTGGTCACACATAGTAAAACACAGCTGCTTCGTGCTAATCCATTAGGCGCACTGCACATGCGTGACTAAAAGACGGCGATAGCGCTGCTCTGTTTCGGAAAAGACGAAAAGAGAAAAGAAGCAACTGCAGCTACAAAACTTTCTGCCCCTTCTGCCATCCAAAACAAGATTTGAATCAGTAATTATTCTTTTGTTTATCAAAATATAAACAAATTAGAAATGGTGCCGTTGGGTTGAGAGGGCGATTATGCAGGGTGAAATGGAGTGGGGTAAAAAAAAATATGGTAATGTTCTAGTTAGAGATATCTGGATCTTTTCCTTAATGAGTTGTGCACCAATGTGATGAACTAGTGTGTGTTAGTTGTATGCTGTATTGACTTTTTTCGTTTTATGCATGTTTAAAAAAAGTGGCATTATTTTTTATAGGATTTCAATCCTAATATAGCAGACTCTTGAGAAACCAGCACCATTGTTTTCCTTCTCTGAAGCTGAAAAGCTTGTTAATGTCTCCGATGCTCAGAATGATACGATTTGTACACTTTTCTGACCGGAGGATTTTTAGAATCTATGAGGTTGCAATCTGATTGGCCACCCACACTTCAATGTAGAGTACAGGTAACACAAGCAAACACTGGCTCAGAGTGGTTTTGGAGAAGAAATTAAGTCTAATACTACAAATGTGGGGCGTACAAATGTACTTGGATGCAGTGGAAAGAGCAAAAAGAGACCCAAACCTGTTCCAGCATGACAATGTTCCTGTGCACAAAACTCCAAGAACATCTGATTTATAAGGGGATGCGGGCATGGAAGATCTTCTGCTACAGAGCTCTGAATTTTAGTAGATAAATAAATAGACAAATAGACAAATAGACAAATAGACAGATAGATAGATAGATAGATAGATAGATAGATAGATAGATAGATAGATAGATAGATAGATAGATAGAAACTTATTGTGAAAGATCTGCTTTAGATCTCTGAAGTTGAAGATAAATGCTCTTTGTGTGACAAATCCAGATGGTTTGATGCTGATCTTTACCAATAACCTGGACCTGTCTACTTATATTCATCTACATTCCATGACAGGAAACTAACCTGGACACTTCAGCATGTTTTGAGGACCTGAATTCATGAACACCACAGAAAGCTAAGGAGCATTTTGAGAAGACCTGCACACGCTATCGTTCTGAAGCAGCGAAGGGTGAAGTTTGAGGTACGACTGATAAAATCAACCATTAAAGCAGGACATAAATAAAGATGAGGAGGAAATAGAAGTCAGAAAGCAAAAATGTAGGAGAAGTGAACAGTGGAAAAGTGATATATAAATAAAGAGTGGAAGTTAAAAAAAGAGAAAGAGAATGAAGAACAAAGAAAGACGAGATAGAAGGATGAGTAAGAGTAAAAAATGGTCTGTGCTATTACGCCTCTTTCAGGAGCTCACTCAGCCGTCCTCAAGGCCACAGCTGGAAGGTCAAAGCAATTCCACCACATAATGTGAACAAGTTCCAGGTCCAGGAGACACAACAGTCAGAGCAATCGCTCGGTGAATGTGTGCTGGTGTGAGAGAGAAAGAGTGAGAAAGGACGCTAAAACAGGAAGCTGCACTGACAGGAGAGGTGTCAGAGATCAATGTGATGGGGTGTTCCAGCACTACAGGTAGTGACATCACAAATATGTGAGATCTCTAATAAACTCAGAAACAGAAGCTCCTGCAGTGACACCAGAGCTGAGAGAGAAACACAGTCTGTCCACTCTGAGCATGATCCTGCTTTTCTTCTGTTGCACACACTGAGAAATTTAAATGTTGAGGAAAAGTGTAGGAGAAAGAGCAGAGCCGTGTCACACATCTCTTATTTACTTTTGAGACACACAATTTCCCATAACACACTGTACAGTAGCTCCTGATCTGATTCTGATCCAGTCAGAAATAAAAAAAGCAGGTGCCACAAAAAATACATACAAAAAGTAGCATTATAGATAGATAGATAGATAGATAGATAGATAGATAGATAGATAGATAGATAGATAGACCAATAAAAAGACAGACAGACTGATGGTTAGACCAATAAAAGGTCGGTCGGTCGGTCAGGCAGGCAGGCAGAAAGACAGACAGACAGATAGATAGATAGACCGATAGACAGATAGATAGATAGACCGATAGATAGATAGATAGACCGATAGATAGATAGACCAATAAAAGGTCGGTCAGGCAGGCAGGCAGGCAGGCAGGCAGGCAGATAGATAGATAGATAGATAGATAGATAGATAGATAGATAGATAGATAAATAGACCAATAAAAGGTCGGTCAGACAGGCAGGCAGGCAGGCAGGCAGATAGATAGATAGATAGATAGATAGATAGATAGATAGATAGATAGATAGATAGATAGATAGATAGACCAATAAAAGGTTGGTCAGACAGACAGACAGACAGACAGACAGACAGACAGACAGACAGACAGACAGACAGATAGATAGATAGATAGATAGATAGATAGATAGATAGATAGATAGATAGACAGATGGAGCCCAGATGTTAGTTGGGAGATTATCAGTGTGTGAACTCTTCAGTGGTTCGTGTTAAGAGATTAAAATGGCAGCCATGTTGGCTCTGGACCAGACTGCGCTGTTTAATCCATTAGCGTAATAGATATTTCAGCCCATTTTGTAAAACATGTTTTCTTGAGAATCTTTCCAGGCCGCCATAAAACAGACAGCCGGTCACTTGAAAGCCATAAAATGCAATTATTCCTTTGTAATGCAAGTAGCAGACATCATAAAAGTATAAGTGTAATTGCCATTAATTGCAGAAGGCTGAAGGCTCCTGCATGCCTAATGCTCCGAGCACACGGCAACACGACTCCCACTCTTTGATTAGCTTCATTCGGAGGGAAAAATGATGAAGTCTGCTTGATCACAACCCTGCTCTGGGAGGTGAGCACTCTCAGTACAGTTCTCTACCGTTCAGTATTTCTCAGTACAGCTCATTACATCTCAAAACATCTCAATAAATCTCATTACATCTTAGAACATCTCAATAGATCTCATTACATCTCAGTACAGCACAGAACATCTCAGTAAAATTCGGTCCATCCCAGTTTAGCTCACTACAGCTCAATACATCTCAGTACAGTTGACTACGATTTAGTATGGCACAGTATATCTCAGCACAACTCACTTCATTCTCAGCACATTTCATTAAAGCTCATAACAGCTCGTTACAGCTCACTACATCTCAGTACTTTGTCCACCACTATCTTAAACCTAAGCACATAATACACACTTGTGGTAGTGTGTGGTAGCAATTCCAGAGACACTTTCTGTATCTTTTTACACACACACACACACACACACACACACACACACACACACACACACACACACACACACACACACACGAACAGGAGCTCTCAGGTGCAGGTTGAAGCGCTGACCCTCAGTGCGTAAACCTTTACAATCTCACACATGACATTTCTATTTTCATCCTCAGCACAGCAAGGCTTCAAAACACACACACACACACACACACACACACACACACACACACACACACACAGAGCGCAGCAGAGGTGAGCCCAGCGTTACAGGCTAAACCTGGTGTGAACAAATGTTTATTTATAAAGCAGAAACACACAGAACACAAAAAAGCCCACACATCAGGGTCGGCCATCGCTTGGAATTATGGGTTGAAATGGCATCCGATGCTGGAGTGGGCCAGACGGGGTCTTAGCGCAGTTCTTCTTTATATATAACTGCTTTATAGATACCTCGGGTCTAATGTGATGAATTTGGGACGGAGCCCAGGTGTGACACTGTATGCGTTCTGAAGTGTGTTACTTGTGCACTGAGGTGTAACGTAAAAAAATTGTCAACCAAACGTTTGCTAGGCAGAACAACATTGTCACTATGAGCTACTGTATCCTATTAATTCATTGGCTAATTGGTTTCTCAGTAATTGGTATTGAAGTGAGATCCACAGTGAGATCCACAACAATTCACACGCCATTTCACCGCAAATAAAGTGGACTTCATCACAAAAAGACACGTTTTCTGCCTTTTTATTCATCTACAGCCAACAATTAAATCATACCAAGTCAATAAGACAGACAGACAGACAGACAGCTCAATAAAGGTCATAACCTCTCACTTCATCCCACTACAGCTCCTATTGAGCTCAATACAGCTCAGTACATCTCACTACAACTGAGGCCAGTCCATTTCTGTATATTTAATTCTAACAAAGTACAGCTCATTACATCTCGTTACAGCTCACTACGTCTCAATATGGCTTAGCACATTTCATTACAGCTCAATACAACTCAGTGTGTCTCCGAACAGCTCACTACATCTCAGTATGGCTCAGCACTTCTCATTACAGCTCTTCTCCTTTCAAAACGGGAAGTTACTCAACAACCAATAGCATTCAGGATACACCAGTGTGAGTATTTGAGTCAGGAAATGTCACCACAAATGAAGATGAGATTGAAGGAGAAGAAGCCTCACTCCAGACTTCTGCCTCACTGTTTTTTATTCCTATTCATTTTTTTTGCATTGCAGTGCATTCTGGGTAACTCCCATGATCCCTATTTCCTTGATATAAACAGCTAATAATGAAATATTAGATGAATAAGTCGCCATGTGTGTTTTCTGGGGTGAAAAATGATCAATTAATTAACAGCATGCCACAGTCATTATCACCTCCAGCCAATTAAAAGTCCAGAGATGTGAGGAACGTTCTCCTCCTCCTCATTTCATCCTTACCTGCACTTCTCATCTCTGCTCATTGTCCTGCTCAGCTCCGCCTCTCCGTCACAGCGCTGATAACACCACACCGGTTTATATCAAATCTGCATCAGAGAGAGAGAGAGAGAGAGAGAGAGAGAGAGAGAGAGAGAGAGAGAGAGAGAGAGAGAGATGGTTAGAGACATGGAACTAAAACAGACGATTTTATTTACACTTTATTTTCATGAAGTATTTAATCTGCAATCTGATTGGATCTAAAGGAAAACAACGTTGTGACATCATAGTGCACTTTTAAAGGAAGGACTAAAACCAGAGAGAGAGAGAGAGAGAGAGAGAGAGAGAGAGAGAGAAATGAAGAGGCAAAGTGAAAGACAGAAAGGCATACAGAGTTGGAGAAATACAAAACCAGAAGGGGGGAAGGCAAAAAGAGAGACGAAAAGGCTGGCGGGAAGACAGAGTGAGAGAGACACAGAGAAAAGTACAAAAAGACAAAGAGAGGCAGGAAGTATGAGTTAGAAACAAATAGAGAGGCACAAACAGGGAGACAGAGAGGAAAAGAAAGAGAGGAAAAATACCAGATCCCTTATCCAACTGGTCCACACTAACACACAACATACACACAACATACACCAACACACACTAACACACCAGTGACTCAGGATCAGATGAAACCAACAAACACATTTAGAATGAACCAAATGACACGACCCCTGAGAGTGAAGTATCTGAGCTACTGGGAAACTCCAACCAAAACAGACACTACAGCGTGGCAGAGAACCTGAGCACGGTGTCTGATCCACACCTGACACACACCTAGTCAAAGTACAGACTCAGTGGACACGTCTGGCCATGGAGACTGTCTCAATGTCTGTCTTTCTGTCTGTCTAAATGTCTCTCTTCCCTTCTTTATGTCTGTCTGTCCTAATGTGTATCTGCCTGTCTGTCTGTCTTTCTCTCTCTCTCTCTCTCTCTCTCTCTCTCTCTCTCTCTCTCTCTCTCTCTCTCTCTCTTTCTCTCTCTCTCACACACACACACACACACACTTACACACACAGACACACACTCACACAGAGTAAACGTTGGTCTGGTAGAATGAAGACCTCATAGCATCTCCAATAATGCAGTATCATATGATTGACTTGGCCTGAGGTGTGATTGTTGACCTTTAGGCGAGTCCTGAGCGCTGAGCGCTGAGCCGTGTGTGTGTGTGTGTGTGTGTGTGTGTGTGTGTGTGTGTTATATTACAGAGTGACGCACATCTCACTCCCCGACTCAAACTCATTTCCAACCGTATTGATTCCTCACACAAATAACAAAACCACACCACAATTTATTTACGTTCCCTGCAGGTATCATCTGTTTAAACATGTTCCTGAATCAGCCAGAGTCTTCCCTCAGGAGAAACACACACACACACACACACACACACACACACACACACCTGGGTATTATCTCAACTAATGAAAGATAGATCTGTTATCACACACACACACACACACACACACACTCAAACCCGCACAAACACATTCCAAATGAACTTACTAAACACACTACTTTTATGACTCACCCAAACACTTAAACAAATCTGAAACTTAAACTTATCCTATATTTTTAAATAGTCTGAAATTAAAATAATCTCAAAAACAAAATAATAATTTATCTATAATTAATCAAAATTTAAAGCTAAAATCGAACTCAAACTAATCCCAAATTTAAATTATTCCCTGAATCTGAACTGAAAAACTAATTCATATATTTTCTAATAAATTACTAAAAAAATATTAGGTGTATTTATTTTAATTTCATCAAATAGTAATCCAATTAAAACAAACAAACAAACTAAAAATTAAATACAATTAATATTGTAAATATATTATTAATATAATAAATACAATATAATTTAAAAAAAATGACTCCACATAAGCATGGAGCCAAATTTTTTTGGTATTATAGAGTGGAGGCAGACCCACATCATCGAGTGTGTGTGTGTGTGTGTGTGTGTGTGTGTGTGTGTGTGTGTATATAAAGTGATTTAAAGTAATCTGGTGTTAGATTGAATTGAACTCTCACGTCGAGGCAAGTCTGATTCGCTGCTGGTTAAAATGTAACCTGAGAGAATCCCACCTGAACCACACACACACACACACACACACACACACACACACACACACACACACACACTTTAACCCGCACAAACACATTCCAAATTAACTTAATAAACACACAAGAGGGATCCGTTGAACCTGATTCAGCAGCACAAGTCTCATCATCTCATTGTGGACTCATCATCAGCTCCGTCTTTTCTCGCCGAACTGAAACGGCTTCCGAATCAAAAATGCAGCAAAGACGCTTTTTACAGAACTCAGGATGGTTTTCAAACCCTCGTAATGAAGAACAAAGACGAGCACATTAAACACTGAGGTGTTTCTCATTTATTTTCTCATTTTAAAATCTGATCAAAAAGTCATTCAATAGAAAGTTTCAAGATCTTGTTCCTCTCTTTCTCTCTCTCTCTCTCTCTCTCTCTCTCTCTATCTCTCTCTGTCTGTCTCTTTCTCTCTCTCTCTCTCTCTCTCTCTCTCAGGACACATTACTGTGACGACTCAATGAATATTTGTGCTGTTTATTTTGATTGATTAAAGCTGTTCCTAATAAAGGAGTTGCATTGTGTGTGTGTGGATTTAGAGAAGGCGTACGACAGGGTGGAGAGAGGAGTTGTGGTATTGTATGAGGAAGTTTGGTGTGTCAGAGAAGTATGTGAGGGTGGTGCAGGACATGTATGAGGACAGTGTGACAGTGGTGAAGTGTGCAGATGGAACGACAGACTGGTTCAAGCTGGAGGTGGGACTGCATCAAGATTCGGCTCTGAGCCCTTTCATGTTTGCAGTGGTGATTCACAGGTTGACGGAAGAGGTCAGACAGGAGTCTCTGTAGACTATGATGTTTACAGATGATATCGTGGTTTGTGGTAAAAGTAGGGAGCAGGTGGAGAAGAGCCTGGAGAGGTGAAGGTACACGCTGGAGAGAAGGGGAATGAAAGTCAGTAGGAGTAAGACAGAGTACATGTGTGTGAATGAGAGGGAGGGCAGTGGAGTGGTGCGGTTGCAGGGAGAAGAGCTGGAGAAGGTGGAGGAGTTCAGGTACCTGGGGTCAACAGTGCAGAATAATGGAGAGTGTGTTAGAGAAGTGAAGAAAAGAGTGCAGGCAGGGTGGAGTGGGTGGAGAAGAGTGATAGCAGGAGTGATTTGTGATAGAAGAGTATCTGTAAAAGTGAAAGAGAAAGTTTATAGGACTGTGGTGAGACCTGAGATGTTGTATGGATTAGAGACAGTGGTATTGAGTAAAAGACAGGAGGTGGAGCTGGAGGTAGCAGAGCTGAAGATGTTGAGGTTTTCGTTGGGAGTGACGAGGATGGACAGGATTAGAAATGAGTTTATTAGAGGGACAGCGCATGATGTTTTGGAGACAAAGTGAGGGAGGTGAGATTGAGATGGTTTGGACATGTGTAGAGGAGGGACAGGGGGTGCATCAGTAGGAGAATGCTGAGGATGGAGCCACCAGGAAGGAGGAGAAAAGGAAGACCATGACGAGGACGTTTATGGATGTGGTGAGGGAAGACATGCAGGTAGTTGTTTGATCTGCTGCGGTAGTCACTAATGGAAGCAACCAAATAATAATAATAAGAAGGAAAAAAAAAATGTACCTGCCAAATCTGCATCTAAATAGGGAATTACCAAGTAAATCTAAATTAATATTTTGGATGAAGAAGAAAAATAAGAATTTTTTCTCTATAGCATAAATGTTTAATCAGAAAGACAAGAGCGAGAACTGTCTGGGCTTCTTGTTATATTTTAGAACACATGAAAGTGTTAAATCTCAGTTTGAAAGTAAAAATAAAAGAATAATGCTGTGTGTAGGTGAAGTAAATGTTCTCCTGGTGTGAAAACACATCCATACAACACGTTTAATCCAGAAAAATAACACAATTGTTCTGTAAGTAGAACGATAAAGGTCCTCACGCTCCAATTATGTCACTTCAACAAGTCTTAAAGGTGCGGCATGATGACTATCCCGAGAGAAATATGTAAAAGTACCTGGTGTGTGTGTGTGTGTGTGTGTGTGTGTGTGTGTGTGTGTGTGTGTGTGTGTGTGTGTGTGAGAGAGAGAGCAGCAAAAAATTACATTTATCAAATTTATTTTTGTTTTACATAAATAATTATAGAATTAAATTAAAATGCAAAAAAGGTCAACCTTATAAAGACTGACCTGTGCTAAAAATAGAAATTAAAGTAAATAAATTAATAAAATTAAATATAATAAATTATAAAATATAAATAAAACTAATACCATTGACAGAATTGACAATTTATGAATATGATGTAAAAACTATTATGAACTCATATCAATATATCTAAAAAAGTCTGTTTACCGTGCGTCTATATACAGAGTTAATATTCATACCGTATCTGCATCTATATACAGAGTTAATATTAATACCGTATCTGCGTCTATATACAGAATTCATATTAATACCGTATCTGCGTCTATATACAGAATTCATATTCATACCGTATCGGAGTCTATATACAGAGTTAATATTCATACCGTATCTGCGTCTATATACAGAATTCATATTAATACCGTATCTTCGTCTATATACAGAATTCATATTCATACCGTATCTGCGTCTATATACAGAATTCATATTCATACCGTATCTGCGTCTATATACAGAGTTAATATTCGTACCGTATCCGCGTCTATATACAGAATTCATATTCATACCGTATCTGCGTCTATATACAGAATTCATATTAATACCGTATCTGCGTCTATATACAGAATTCATATTCATACCGTATCTGCATCTATATACAGAATTCATATTAATACCGTATCTGCGTCTATATACAGAATTCATATTAATACCGTATCTGCGTCTATATACAGAATTAATATTCATATCGTATCTGCGTCTATATACAGAGTTAATATTCATACCGTATCTGCGTCTATATACAGAATTAATATTCATACCGTATCTGCGTCTATATACAGAATTACACCGAAACAAATCAAATTAAATGTTTCAGATGAAGAAGGAGAAAAAAAAGTAAAACGGAAAAAAAGAAAGGAAAGAGAAAGAAAGTAAGAAAGAATAAGAGAACAAAGTAAAAAAAAGGAAGGAATAAAAAAAAAATAAAAGCCGAAAAAAAAGAAAAAAGGACAATTAAAAAAGAAACAATACAAAGATAAAAGAAGAGAAAGAAAAAAGGGACAAAATAATTAATCGGGTTTGGACTAATAATAATAATAATAATAATAATAATAATAATAATAATAATAATAATAATAATAATAATAATAATAATAATAATAATAATAATAATAATAATAATAATAATAATAATAATAATAATAATAATAATAATAATAATAATAATAATAATAATAATAATAATAATAATAATAATAATAATAATAATAATAATAATAATAATAATAATAATAATAATAATAATAATAATAATAATAATAATAATAATAATAATAATAATAATAATAATAATAATAATAATAATAATAATAATAATAATAATAATAATAATAATAATAATAATAATAATAATAATAATAATAATAATAATAATAATAATAATAATAATAATAATAATAATAATAATAATAATAATAATAATAATAATAATAATAATAATAATAATAATATTTTATTCTTGTGTGTGTGTGTGTGTGTGTGTGTGTGTGTGTGTGTGTGTGTGTGTGTGTGTGTGTGTGTGTGTGTTTAAAAGAGAGCTGGATTTAACCTGTTTCTAAAACAGTTTGTCTCCTAGTGCTTTCTCCGAGTGTATTTTATGTGTGTGTGTGTGTGTGTGTGTGTGTGTGTGTGTGTGTGTGTGTGTGTGTATTCCTGCGCCTGGTCCAGATGGAAGAGATTGAAAGTGTGACTGACAGCACTGAGAGTGTTGGGGTTTAGCAGCTTTTGTCTCCGAATTCACCCTGAAATAGGCTCAGGAACAAACGTCAGAGTGAAACGCTGACTTTCTTTCGGAAAGCCGCCTTTACACACGGCTAAAAGCAGAACAAATCAGGTGTGTATGGTGACACTAGCTGGCTACAAACATGTAGAAAATGTCCTTAAAACCTACAACCAGCACCTTCTCCAAAAAAAGTCAACACAAACATGCTCTCTCGCGTTGTAATAAAGGTTCCCGAGCCTGACGCTAATGCTGCGGTGCAGGCGTGGAGGAATGAGAAGAGCAAGTGGAGCGAGGAGAAGTGACACGGGACGTTTCCCTCACAAACACCACCGCAGGCCCCCTCTTTTATTTTTTTATTTTTTTTAGTCAGCAGCTTTAAATATTTATGACTGCGCTTGTGTAGCGCTTTTTAACCTTCCGCTAACCCCATTTAAGCATTAGCCATGTCTTAGAAAAGTTCCCTGGGCAGGAAGAAAGGGGAGCAGATTTGAGTCAGGATGACAGTGCGTCTCGTTTACTTCTCTCGTCTCACCATTGTGTCCTCTTTATTTTCTCCCAAACTCTATACATCAACTTAGTCAAAATGTTTATTTACACTGTATTTGGGAAACCAGATTTTTCCACCCATATACACTTCTTCCCCAAACTGTTACTACAAACATGGAGGTACACAATTGTATTAGACGTCTTTGGATGCAGCAGCTTGTTAAACACCTTTGGGATGAATTAGAACCCAAACCTGTTCCAGCATGACAATGTCCCTGTGCACAAAGCCAGCTCCATGAACATCTGCTTTACAGGGGTTCAGAGTGGAAGATCTCCTGCCATAGAGCTTTAACTCTATGAACCCCTTTGGAATGAACCTTTGGCCTCCTCACCTCACCTACATCAGTACCTGACTTTAATTTTGATTAATTTATGCCAATTTCTTCTCATTATTTAGTTCTATTTATTATATATGACGTCAGGTATGTCTGAGTTTCTCCCCCCAAATTGTACGAAAATAAATGTTTATCGCCACAGATAATTTAAAAATAAAATCCAGCACAAAAAGACCTTGAGGGGAAAATAAGAATAATCTGATTGCAGTAATGTAAATAATGCAACAAATATATTTTAAATTGCACAGGCCTTGAGACAGCTGTTCCTGTAGGTTTATTCCAATTAAATACTGTTCAAAATAAATCGACTGAGCTGCAGGGCTGAAGGGCTGAAGGGCATCATCACACTGGCTGCATGGAGATCTCAAAACACCAATGACATGACTGGATATGAGATCTTCATTTGAACAAAGGTTTAATTCTATTCAAGAATGTTTATAGAGTACAGTTCTATTCCAGTATTTTATCACTATAGAGTACAGTTCTATTCCAGTATTTTATCACTATAGAGTACAGTTCTCTTTCAGTATTTCATCACTATAGAGTACAGTTCTATTCCAGTATTTTATCACTATAGAGTACAGTTCTATTCCCACATTTCATCACTATAGAGTACAGTTCTATTCCCACATTTCATCACTATAGAGTACAGTTCTCTTTCAGTATTTCATCACTATAGAGTACAGTTCTATTCAGGTATTTAATTACTATAGAGTACAGTTCTCTTTCAGTATTTCATCACTATAGAGTACAGTTCTATTCAGGTATTTCATTACTATAGAGTACAGTTCTCTTTCAGTATTTCATCACTATAGAGTACAGTTCTATTCAGGTATTTAATTACTATAGAGTACAGTTCTATTCCAGTATTTCATCACTATAGAGTACAGTTTTATTTCAGTATTTCATCACTATAGAGTACAGTTCTCTTTCAGTATTTCATCACTATAGAGTACAGTTCTCTTTCAGTATTTCATTACTATAGAGTACAGTTCTATTCAGGTACTTGATTACTATAAAGTACAGTTCTATTCAGGTATTTCATCGCTATAAAGTACAGTTCTATTTCAGTATTTTATCACTATAGAGTACAGTTCACATTTTGTTCTATTCACACTTTCCTGAACTTTAGATTACAGTTCTACTGCAGAGTTTTATTATTATACAGTTTTATTTAAACTTTTCATCAGTATAAAGTGCAGTTTTATTCTTGATTTCTTTTCTGTTTCTATAGTACGGATATTAGTCTGTATATATTCCGATTCTATGTGTTATATCTTGTAGATTTGTGTTCTTGTAGAGTTTATCTTTATTTTATATCTTTAGAGTACAGCTGTATTTATACTTTTTTCAAAAATGTATTTCTAACCCATTTGTTTATCTCTATAGAGTACAATCTTTTTTTTTNAAATTTTTTTTTTTTTTTCTTTCTTTTTTTTTTTTTACCAGATCAGCTCTTTTTTCCTCATGAAGTTCAATTTCACCTGGCGATTTTTATTTCACCCTTACAAACACCAGCTTTGGTTTTAACAGCTTTCTTTTTTTATTAACATCTATCATCATCATCATCATCATCATCATCATCATCCTCTTCTTCTTCCTTTCTTCTCCTTATTATTATTACACACTGAACAATGTATACCAAGGTGTCTGTGTGTGTTCCTGAAACACTGACTATAAAGTATATATATATATATATATATATTTATATAAAATCTCAATAGACTCAGACAAAAATGTCCACAATGTCATCTCCGGTCAGATTTGATTGGCCTGACAGTGTAAAGACAGAGAGGACACCGGAGAGTCCCTGAGATGCCCGAGCGAGTCCTAACACTCGTGCCTTATTGCTGAAGCGTGATCCACTCCTGATTTTAATATATGTATAAATATGTGCCACTGGAGGCGTGTGGATGGAGTGAGAGGCTGCAGGGAGATGTCAGCTCGGCGACTGGCCCGTCTGTAGTCACGCACCGACACACACTGACGCGTCCCCGAGTGCCCCTCATACACACACACACACACACACACACACACACACACACACACACACACACACACAAATTTACATACCTCCCCGTTTTGCGAGAGCATCTCCAGCCCGAGTCTGAAAACTTTTCACATTCTGCATGCCAGGATTTGGATTTTATTTATTTATTTGGAGTAAGGGGAATGTGGGGGGTGTAGAATGAAAGTTTTTCTCCCCCTCTCCATCAACTTAACCCTTAGCAAATGTGACTCTGTGCAATTCTGAGGAAGGAAAAAACACTTGACAGCCGGTTGCTCTGTATGGAAATTATTCTCCTTCTCCTGACAAGTTTCCTCGCCGCTTATCTCCCTTCCTGCCTTGTTTTGTCCTAAGACGCCCCTGTACACAGAGCTGTATTTTACACTGTAACTTTGTGTGTGTGTGTGTGTGTGTGTGTGTGTGTGTGTGTGTGTGT
>MU551567.1:5425313-5433681 GCA_024362625.1 Silurus asotus | reverse complement strand
CGGGGCAGGGCAGGGCAGGGGCGGGTCGGGGCAGGGCGGGGCCGGATAAGTTTGTATGACTGTGTAAAAATTGTGTGCATGGGCATGTGTATAAGAGGACGTGTGTGTGTGTGACTTCTATTTCCAATCCCTAGTGATGCTTTTTAAAAGACCCCAGTGGTCCATATGATCTTCTTCAGAACATTGGATGAAGCCACTGATTGATTCTGCGCTGACTGTTGATCGGTTATTATTATACAGTTAATATTACACATCCAGGTTTTTCACAAGTCTCACAAACCCAAATAAATAAAAGTCAAAACATAAGAATATAAGAAACTATAAATGAAACAAATTGTAAGTATTTAACAATTTTTTATTTTGCAATAAATATTTTTACAAATAATGTTTCTAAATGACAACAAAACCAACTCAAAGGTCAGAGGCTAAGAGATAAATAAATATGTAAAAAAAATTTTGGCAAAAAAATAATTATTTCAATATATTAATTATATCAATAAAAATTTCATTTTTAAAAATTATTTTTGAATTTGAATGAAAAAAAAACAACAAATGAACAAAATGTAGACGAATGAAAATCACTGATTTGAACTGGACAGCGGGAAAATATCATATAAAATATAAATATGATATAAAATTACACCATTACAGTAATAATCAGTTCTATACTGCATGTGCAGTGGTGAGGAAACCCGTCGAGTGCTCGAGGATCGTTCCTGAGTTTTCCGTTTTCTTCTTTCCTTTTCTTTCCTTCTCTGTCAGAATTACAGTTCAAGTCACGGTTAATTTGCATTTCCAGTTACCGGAAAAAAAAAAAAGAATTCTCGGGGTAATTTCCTTCCTCCCTGCACTGACATGTCACAGAGACTCCTAAATATGGGCAATTACTCCACTAATGCCATGACTCCATGTCACAATGTTAACACACACACTTGCGCTATCACACACTCTTACACAATTACTTGACCCTTTATTTGCACTATTAAACCCATTTACACTCATGTGACCAATCAGGGGCAAAAACCAACCATATTTACTGAATTAGGTTTTTCTTTTTTCATATCTGAAACTCTTACACACACACACACACACACACACACACACACACAGGCAATTACTTTGCTGATGTCAGGCCTCAGCACATGTCGAGATTAGAACCCACACACACACACACACACACACACACACACACACACACACACACACGGCCCTTTACAGCCGCCGAGTGCCACCGTGGAGCCGCTCCTGCTTTCTGTGCTCCTCAATTATGCAGCAGACTTTTTGACCTGCTGCACAGATCTCTCGTCTTCTGAATTATGAATGCACCTCTTGATTGAGGTGGGTTACTCTCCTCCACTCTCCTCTCTTTCCCTCTCTCTCTTTCTTTATTTGTCTAAAAGAAGAGGCGCCACTGCTCCTGCCACCGGAGAAGGATCGGACTCACCTCGCCACGAAAGCGTCAGGAAAATGAAAGCGTTGAGGAAGAGTATTTGAAGCGATTGTTGGCGGTAATTCGTTTTTTTTAACCATTTTTTTTTCTTTTCTTTTATGCCATTATTGAGACATTGCTAAATAATTTAAATGACACTTCGAATTTTTTTTTCCTTAAGGAACACAGTAGAGGTTTTGAGCTCAGACATCAGAACGGATCGAAATAACAGGGACGTTCTCTCATTACACCGACGTCGCTCGTATTAATAAGGAAATAAGTGGTTGATTGTATCGTTCCTGTTTTTAATTAAGTTTCTGGTTTAATACGCCGCTCGATCGCTGCGGCCAATAAGCCGTAATGAATTCGTTTTAAATACCGTGCGAAGGAAAGAATATCAGGTGGATGTACGTGTGTGTGTGTGTGTGTGTGTGTGTGTGTGTGTGTCGGGGATCGAGCACATCTTCAGAAGTGGAAACAAATTAAAGCTGCTTTTTTCATTGAAAGACTTTTGAAATTAGAATCATGTGAAATGAATTTAGATTCACACACACACACACACACACACACACACACACACACACACACACACACACACACACACACACACACATCTATATATCAAGCGTGTCTACTACATTGTAATTAATATGTAATTACTATAAAGACAGTGTTTTTTTTTATGGGGTTTATGGAAAAAAGAAAAAAAATCCCATACTGACATTTTCAGTCTCAAAAAGTAAAAAAGAAAAGTTGTGTATTATTTGTAAAGAAAAGAACAAATTTAGATAGATAGATAGATATATAGATAGATAGATAGATAGATAGATAGATAGATAGATAGATAGATAGATAGATAGATAGATAGATAGATAGATTTGTGTTATGAATAAATGACTAAACAAACAATAAATTAATAAATAATCAGTAATGTGGAGAAAAAAAATTGAAATATATGGAATGATGGAATAATGGATAGACAGAAAGATCAAAACAAACAGACAATTAAACCCATAAATAGGATGGTAGATTTAATTTAAATAAACAAATTTAATGCTGATTTTTGTAGAGTTTATAAATAAAATAAAGATCATGAATTTGAAATAAGATTTACGTCAAGATTTCTGCTAATCTTTCCCCTGCTGTTGCTCTTCCCTCATCACTGAATGTGTTTTTATAGAAGAAAAGGAGCCACGGAGACGTTTTTGAACCCTTTTTTTTAACAGAAGGTGAGATGAGAGTAATATTTACATGACTGGTATAAAGATAAACTTCTGAACAGAGACGTATTTATGCAACCTTTTTTTTACACTTCACCCAGAAGCAAATCTTCACTTTTCCAATATCATGAAATATGAAAATGTAGGACACCATACACTCTTCACATTTTCTTCTCCATGGAAAGATCAGCATAGAGCTGCTTCTTTTTAATCAAACCCATTTCCAAGAACCTGAACATCAAGCTGAGGGATGGCCTTCACGACTAAATAGACTCCTAAAAACCCATTGAAGGACATGTGAAATCTGTATTCAGCAGGTGAACAAACTTTCGCTCACCGGTTCCTTGGCAGCACCTCGACCCTGTCAGGAGTCTCAGCTCTCGTTTTTTTCTCGTTCTTTAAGGATACATTAGATAATGGGTTTGTAACCTTCTAAAAAGCCTCTATTTTGAATTTGAAGCAGTTGTACGGCTCAACAGGAAATATATCGGCATTCCCATTAGAAGTGTAGAATCTTCTGCAGGAACGATGCGTCTGAGGAAAATTAATAACCTCAAGAAATCAAACCCCTAAAGAACACAGCAGCACAAAAGATCCTCCTCCTTCTCTACTAAACCATGACCCAGATCTGAATCCAGCTCAAACCGTTCAACAGATATCAGTAAATCGGTGTGAAGAACGTTTTGCGAGGACGTTCTAAAAGCTTCTGCGGTGCGCCCCCGATCCCAGGCCCATAACCCCGTTAAGAACTGGCGTGACGCCCTAAACATCTGAATCAATGCTCTGTGTTTTGCAGCTGCGCTCCCTCGTGACTCTCGGCCCTGATCTGGCGTCTCTCTCCGGGTCCCTCGGCACAACCCGGGCCCTTACGAAGCCTAATGAACGCTCCTGACTCGGCCCTAATTGTGATTTATTGTTTCGCCGCCGTGTTCAGGCCCCGAGGATAATTGCGGAGGATGAAATTAATGTGGTCAACTGGCCTATTTTCATCAGGATAATTTGGCGTCGTCGGAGGCTGCATTAACCTGTACGAGCCGGGCGTCTCAGGTGACTCCACACACTCCCCGTGGGGGCGCTTTTTACATGCGCTAGGACCTGTAGCTGCAGGCTCCATCTGCCAACGAGCATGAGACAGATGCAATGTGGCAATGACGGAAAACGAAAGAAAAAAGGTGAGAGGGGGAAAAGGGCTGAGAAAGGACAGGTTCAGCAGGAGAAGTGCGGCATTTTGGAACATACTGAAGGTTGTTTTCATCCAAAATAAGTTTTATAAAGATATCTGGTGGAAAAAAAGGGCTTGTGCTACCATCTAACCAGGTAGTGTTTTTATAAATAAAGGAAAAAAGATGACAAGCAGAATGATATAAAATAAAAATAACCAAAATAAAAGCTGACTTAAAGATTTGTAATCATCCCATTACACATTTGCTGTAACCTCCACTCTTCTGGGAAGATGTTCCTCTAGATTTTGTGGGAAGTTGTGGAGATTCAATCAGCTACAAGGGTGATAGTGGTACCGATGTAGGATGAAGCTCAGAAGATCTTCCACTTCAACATCCTCATGTAAAGCATGTCTTCATAGAGCTGGGATGTGTGCACAGATTGGTCTATTGTCATGCAATTCCATCTAAAGACCTCCAAATTCGTAGAGGAACCACAAAAAAAATCGTGTCTCAATAGCTGAAGGTGCACAGATTTCCAAAATCTAGTAGAACATCTTCCTAGAAGGGTGGAGCTCATTATAACAGCAAACATGGACTAAATTTGGAATGGGACAATCGGGGAATTTTCATTTTAACTACAAACATCTGTCTCACGGTTATTTTTCTACTCTACTCCACTCATGTGTATCAAATCAGTGTTTGAAGAAAGAAGAAAAAAAAAACCAGACACTAATGCACTCACAAGTTCAGACTAGGTCACACCTGGACTGTACCATTTCCTAACTGTTCTACTGTAACCCCCACGTACAATAATAATAATAATAATAACAACACCGTCTTCACAAGACACTGAGATTGAAATATAAATCACGGAGCTAACAAATTTTCTCAGCTCAGATCTCTGTAATAAGTGCTCCGGGAGAGTTTTGAGGACATCTCACAGTGAAGTGGGAATAAAGGTTAGCAGAATGGTGCAGTCCGTCGTTCTGGAACCGTGTTATATTAAAGTCCAATAATGTGTTTGTAATAAATCATAAAACGTTTCGGGGGAAATAAAAAAAAAGAGAAAAAAAGACAAAAAAAAGGTGACATTTTATCCTTGCGAAAATCCTGGCGAGCGTTCAGTGTCGAATGCCAGGAAGGATGAATTATGGGTAGATTTCTGAAGTTTCATCCGCAAACATGATGCAAGCGATGGCTTTGTTCCAACTCAACTTGGTTGCCAAGTGAAATCTGTGTCAAGTGAAAGCGATACTTATTAACCTATCGTGTTTTCGATGAATATTCATGCGGTGTTTAATACTTTAATGTGTGCGAATGCGAGCGCAATGGCTGAAATGAGCCAGCGAAATTAACAACTAAACAACGAACCACAACAAACAACAACAAATTAATGGCTTTGAATAGAAATGAATTTGTTGTCTGGAATCCAAAAAACTTTATTCGAACTGAGATTTGCATTAATCTGTTAGAGCATAAAATAAATAAATTAATTAATTAATAAAACACGACAGAAACAATCCTGGGAAATATATATATATAAATTTCTAGCTATATTTTGACTGTATATATAATATCTATATATCTACTGTACATATCTACATCTATCTATCTATCTATCTATCTATCTATCTATCTATCTATCTATCTATCTATCTATCTATCTATCTATCGTGTGAGCAAAATGTGTTTGATATTTGATATGATCTTGGGGTCTGTGATTCACAGCGTCTGTTTCACAGTGGAGACTCGGAGGCTGGATGGAGGTTTTATGGTCGGGGCAGAAGTTGTAAAATCCAGACATTTTGTCCAGCAGCTTCTTTTATTTTACGATGATTTGTTCTGATGATACATCAGGCTTTTGTGTATGAATAATTTAAATAAAACGATGCAAAAATGATGAAGAGGTGAAACATGAAATAGCAAAGTGTAGCAAAATGTATTTTTAAAATGTATTATTATTAGTAGTATGTTTTCTAAACAAATAAATAGTTATTATTTTATATAAATTAGTTTTTTAATTTAATTTAATTTAATTTAATTTGATTTAATTTAATTTAATTTATTTTCATTTAATTAAAAAAAAAAAAATTTGCTTATCCATTAAATAATCTATAAATTAATCAACAATATCAATTAAATAAGGAAATGGTTAGTTCATTAATTAGTTTCTTAGATAATTAATTAATTAAACATTCACATTCAAATATCATCACAACAAAATTTTAATCTTTTTTCAAAACAATTTTTTATTTTTTTTGTATGAACTATTTTAGTGTCTTTTTGCTGACTATATGTTATCTAATTACCATAAAATTGGAGAAAAAGGAAATAAATAAGAAAGCGGTGTTATTGTATCTGAATGACAGTATATATATATGATACGCTGTCACTTCAACAGCATTGACTAATTTACTGGACAGAATAAAGAGTGAGACTGTAAGAGATTAATATTTATGTAGTGTTTATAAAAGGAGCCTCCGGTGTCAAGGCAAAGTCTCAGTGTTGAGATAAAACTGTAGCTTTGTTATGTTTTGTGCAATTTCTCGGTAACAGCTGTTTACAGCTGGTCTAATAGAAAAGGATAACAGAAACAGAGTTGTCTGACAAAACATTAAAAGTAACTATAAATGGACAAAAATGTCCGACACTGAAGTTCTTTGATAAAAACGATAACTTTTTCAGATTTGTCTTTGGTACAGTTCATGTCAAAGAAACACCTGTTTTTTTATAGTTTTTGAGACACATCCATGTTCCTTTTGTTTCTATGCAACAAACTCGGTTTAAAAAAAGCCAACAACAGGAGGAGTAAATTAAAGTTCTGTGGAACTCTCTCTATCAGAAGAAGATGAGAGAAGATCCCTCACCCCCACACTCACACATGGAGGTGGAAGTTTAATGGTTTGTGGTTGTTTTGGAGCAGGAAAGATTCCAGAAAGTGAAAGGAATCCTGCAGCAACACGTCTCCCATTCTGTACTTCATCACCATACAGTTCCGTCTGGACTGCGGCTCATTGGAACGACTTCACCGTACAACAAGACGATGAGCCGAAACGCATGTCGGAGTTCTGTACGTGTTATTTAGACGTCTGGAGTGATATTATCATGGAACCACCTGCCCAGTCACTGCACCTCAATCCTACTGAACTGCTCTGAGATGAACTGCATCACAAGAAAGAAATGTCCAACTAGTAAAGAACATCTTCAGCAAGTTTTACAAGAGAAGAAGAAGCTGTTTTTCTTGCTGAGGGAGGAGTTTTCACTGACAGTAACATGGAACATCTGCACATGTATTGATTAGTTTGGTCACAGTAAATCTTTATAGCGTTCCATTACCGGGTTTGAGCTTTAAAACAAAAAGAACATTCACGTGTTTCTCAAACGTCATTAAAGACTTGGACATATCAGTCACAAAGTTGCTGTAAAGGGAAAATAATCGCCTCTGCTTCCTCACACCATCACAGTGTATATGATTCTAACAGAGTGTTTAATCCTGGACAGATGTTTCAGCATCACATCAAAGAGCAATGAAACTATAAAGAACGTGTGTGTGTGTGTGTGTTACAGTGTAATCTTCTAAAGCATTAGCGGGAAACTCGGCTGATTCCATGTTTTCTGCTGTAATGGAGAAACGTAGCTGGTATGATGTCGTCTGTGATCGACGGCTTCCACACTCAGCGTGAGATCGGATTTTTACTTTTTCACTGATGAACCGCAGCGGATTTCAGATGCGTCTGTGATGTAGATCTGACATAAAGTGGTGAGGGAACTGGGTCACACACACACACACACACACACACACAGACCGTTCTTTCTTTCTTTCTTTCTTTCTTTCTTTCTTTCTTTCTTTCTTTCTTTCTTTCTTTCCATTTTTACTTGTCTACTTGCTTTTTTCTTTTTTTTTGTGGCACCAATTTGTTGGCTTTCTGTCTTTCTTTCTTTTTCTCTTTCTTTCTTTCTTTCTTTCATTCTTTCTTTCTTTCTTTCTTTCTTTCTTTCTTTCTTTCTTTTTCTTTCTTTGCGTCCAATCATCAGTTTATCTTTCTCTCTCTCTTTCTATCTTTCTTTCTTTCTTTCTTTCTTTCTTTCTTTCTTTCTTTCTTTCTTTCTTTCTTTCTTTCTTTCTTTCTTTCCTTTTGTTTCTTTGCATCCAATGATCAGTTTATCTTTCTTTCTTTCTTTCTTTCTTTCTTTCTTTCTTTCTTTCTTTCTTTCTTTCTTTCTTTTTCTTTCTTTGCATACAATCATCAGTTTATCTTTCTTTCTTTCTGTCTTTCTTTCTGTCTTTCTTTCTGTCTTTCTGTCTTTCTTTCTTTCTTTCTTTCTTTCTTTCTTTCTTTCTTTCTTTCTTTCTTTCTTTCTTTTATAAACCCCTCAGCTCTCTAGCCGGTGCAGCAGATATCAGTGAGGAGGAGGAACACTCAGCTCCACGGCTCTGTGTATCGTTAAATAAAGAATTAAATGAAGCTGTAAATTTGTTCGTCTGATTTTCTGATTTTCTCTCACACACGTTCATTCGTTCGTTTAAAGCAGAGCAGTACACAATGGGAAAATAA
>MU551567.1:5417813-5422813 GCA_024362625.1 Silurus asotus | reverse complement strand
AAACTACAAAATCAAAAGTTAATAATGAAAAGTTAATAATAATTTTAATACGTTATTACATTAATAATTTAATGGGAAAATCAATGCAAATATTTTTTCATAGTTACAAATTTAACATGTAGATTTTTACATATATTTTACTTTGTTTTCAAAATTTTATCATCGATTTTTTTATTGTTACTAAATTACAATGCAAATTTTCTCTATGTACAAAATAAACATGAATATTTTTAACCTAGTTACAAAGTAATCCAATAATTACTGTGCACAGACTTTTATGCCACTAATCAGGTCCCTTTATTCAAAGTCTTTATCAATTCTTTTTCAGAAGTGCTAATTTAATTATTAACTGACGCATATATTTTCCTTATTTACAAAATTACCATATGTATTTTCTTTGGTTACAAATTTAGCATTTACAGTATATTTTCTATAGTTTACAAATACAATGTATACATTTTACTTACTCTTTTTTTATTTTATATAGATTTTCTATTGCTACTAAATCACAATGTGAATTTTCTCTAGTTACAAAATGTATATTTTAGCCCAGTTACAAATTGTTTGTCATGCATATTACATTTATTTACATTTACATTAATACCATTTAGCCAATGTCCTCTTTATTCAGTGACTTAACTCATTTAGAGAGTTTTAAAGTCTTTATTAATTATTATTTATTTTTGAAACGCTACTTTATTATATTTTCCTTATTTACAAAATAACTTCAGATATTTTCTTTAGTTTAAAAAATGCTTAGGAAAATAAAAAAATGGCAATAATATAAATGTGTTGACCTGCAATAAAATCATTCATATTCATTTGTATAGTTGTATTTATTTATATTTTTTAATTTAAATTTAATTGAAAAAAAAAATATATATATATATATTTCTTTACTTAGTTGCAGAATTATCAAATTTAGTTAAGTGGTAACAATACAATTCTCTCTCTGTCCACTTAAATGCTAAAATATTTCATATTCATTACTAATAGTTCCAAATAAATGCATTCAATTAACTTGAATTATGAATTTGAAAAAGAAAAAAACAATTTACAAAATGAGAAAAACTAAATAAATCACAGCTGAAATCTTTATACTGCTGTATTGTGAATAATGAAGGTTTACATACGGCTGGAATAATCAGGTGCCAATACTTTTGTTCATTAAGTGCATGTTATAAGGTGGAGCATCTCAAAAAATGGGGAAATTTGTCAAAACAATAGGGAATGTAATTATGCAATAGATTTGTTAGTCAGTATTAAGGTATTATTTCAGAACATTATTACACCAGCAGCTATTTTTGAGGGTGATGGTGTTCAGGTGGTGACTCGCAGTACTGCATTAACGCTGACTTTATCATGTATATGAGTGTTTCAGCTACACGCTAACATGCATGTGTTCCATAACACGGTCCGAAAGGGAATTTCAGAGGGCCGGATCGCGAGTGGGCCGAAACTAGCTTGGGTTTGCCATCGAGTATCGGGTTGCACATCACGCCATCGTCCTTGGCGAGGCAAAGAAATGAAATGCAGATGAAAAAAGGTGTCTCGTGAAACTCAGCCCAGGTCCGGCGTTCCCTACAGACGCATTTGCTCGACTAACTTTTCAGCCCGGCGCTTAAATCCCGAAGATTTGTTATGAGAGCCGAAATGAAAGTGCGGCGCAAACCCACAAAAGAGCGCCACTCTCGTATTCCAACGAGGTTATCAAAACACGCCGCGGCATCATTTGCAGGAACATGTCATTTCTCAGACTGGCTATTAGCTTCCAGAAGCTGCTAATTGAAACCAGACCACTGCATACGGGGAATTGCATTTATCATCTTTCTTACGAATTACCGAACGTACACACGTGGGAGAAAAACGCGAGCGAGTCGTGTTATTAAAAAGCTTGAAGGAAAAAAAAAAAAGTTGTTTAAAAGCTTCTAAAGTACACATTCCTTGCGTTTCTTCTCCTGCTTTATATCCGACAGCCCCACCGTGGTGCTGCTTTTTTTTAATTCAATAAATATTAAAGAGCCTGTCAGGACATCTTTATATGGATGAATTATTGAAGGTCAGACACGGCGTGTGTTTGAAACGTGACACTCTGAAGGCACCTCGCCCAAACCCCGGACAGAAAACCGGCCGAGTTCAAACACAGGTCAGTGTCATTAATGTTGCAGAGTAAAAGCAAGCAGGGAAGAGAGGAGGGGAAAAAAAAACAAGCATGAGAGTACGCCTGTCATGAAGGTCCGGGGGTGAAAGAAAAACGCTCTGGTAGAAAGCAGGAACGGAAGAAAAGTGCGGCGTCCGTTCGAGGGCTGGAGAAAAAGCGAAGGCCATCTGTTCTATTGGGTTAAACAGCCAGGAGTCTGAGAGCAAAGCCTCATAGGTACATCATAACTTAACACTAAACAACGCTTTGACTTGTGACAGGATGTCGTAGTTCATATAACAGGAGGATGAAGGAGGATGGGAAAAAAGAGAGAGCGAAAGAGAGAGATAAAGAAGTACGTCTGCAATCACTTTTCTCTGGAGGGATTCTGCAGCTTCAGACGTTTTGATGCAAGTGAAAGCTGATGACAGGAGACATGAACTGTCACCTGTGGAATGTGTGTGTGTGTGTGTGTGTGTGTGTGTGTGTGTGTGTGTTGGAATGTTTGTCCCGCATCCCAACCGTGCTTTAATCTACACCGCAGCCTTAGAAGAAGACAAAAAAAACACAGCACTGTAAGAATAAAGTAATTTCCTGAACGTTCCGGAGATCGTTCCCTGTTAGAGCTGATGGATGCCGTGGGAATTTTCCAGCGAATCAGAAGGCGGTTCTTTTTTTTTAATCCATAAAACACACGCACTTTACGCTAATACAGTTAACAAGACTGACAACACGGGATTCCTTCCGAAGATCTCAGCGAGATAAAATGAGTACTGAGAAGGAACGTGATCAAATGAGCCACAGCACCAGACTGGAAAATCTTCCTCGAGCCTCATTTTTCTCCATTTGTTCTTAGTCAGTGAAGATTCCCAGCTGGAGCAGTTTATGGCGTGTATTAACGGAGCACCTGACTTTTTCAGACAGATGTGGGTTTCCACCACAAACATTTAGAGAGGCGCATTATTGTATCGGACAAAGGAGAACAAGGAGACACAAAGCCGTTCCTGCATTACGATGCTCCTTTCCACAAAGCAAACTGGAGTGGAAGATCTCCTGCTATAAACCCTATTGAACACCTGTGGGATGAATGTGAACGCTGACTGCACCTCAGGCCTCCGCACCTTCTCACCTACATCACTACCTGACTTTACTAACACTCTTGAAGCTGAAGGAACATCACAAATCTCCATAACATCTAGTAGAACATCTTCCCAGAAGACTGGATCTGGAATGCGATGCACAAAAAGGAGCACATCTTGTGCTTATAATCTTATACTCAGGTGTCCACAAACTTAACAAATCTCTCCAATTTCCTTTGAGGTAAAGGAAACCATGGCTTCCTCTGAAACTGCTTCTCATGCTACATTGCTCTAAGGAAACCTCTAGCTACCATCTTCATCATTTGTAAGCTCACAGAAGCATATGATTGGCCAGTGTGCTTTGATGGAAAGAATAGGCGGAGGGGTGAGAATTTACTCTTGGGTAAGAAAATGGAAAAAAATGGATCAATGTAAAGGCATTTAAGGTTCTTTAAAATTTCTTCATGGTCAGGAAATTAGCAAGAATTGAGCTTGTAGATTTGTAGAATTGTAGATGATGTTTACATCTACAGCATTTGTCAGACTCCTTTATCCAGAGTGACCTTGATTTATCTCATTCGTACAACTGAGCAGTGATGGGGTTAAGGGCCTTGCTCAGGGGCCCAGAAGTGGCAGCTTGGTGCAGCTGGGATTGAACTCAAGACTTTTGGATCCAGTCCAATGCCTTAACGATGAAGTTACCACCTCGGCATTTGATCTTTTCCCCCCAAAATTTCTGCATAAGCAAATGCTTAAATAGAAGCGGAGGAGCGGTTTTTTTTTTGGGATTTCCCTCTGTAATGGAAATCTCATCAAATCAAAATCAAAATCAAATCATTTTACTAGCATTCTTGTGTTCATTCACCTTTATTGCATTTACTCATCAGGTGATTAGCAGGTCCTCCATGAAATCTTGAGTCCTACACAGGACCCTTTGGAGGAGTTATTACAGTATACAAACACTGTTGATGTGAACTGATTATTATATACATATAAATATATAATTATACAATTGCTTTCTCTAACCAAAAAGCTTGAAGAAAAAAATACTTCAACATTTTCTTTCAATGCTTTCTTTCCAGAAAGCACTTCATCCTGCTCAGGGTGATGATGGATCTGGAATGTGACAGTCCAAGACAGGACCCCATACACATCACACACAAACACTCAAACCTTTCCACTAGAGACACTAATCTACTTAGTGTCAAGTATTTGGGAGGTAGGAGGACACCAGAGAACTCACTGAATCTCAGATAGATATGAGGAGAACATCAGGAACTCCACACAGAACGAAATCTGATCTCTGGATAAAAGGAAGGACTTTAGAGCTCAAAGGTATCATTGGTTTGTCATTTTTTACCAGGATCATTTATGAAGAAACGTCTCAAACAAGGCTGGAAGCAAGGCACCTCCTCCTCCTCCTCCAGCTGACTGTGTGGAGTGTGTCTGCGTTATGGAGTCTGTTAGATCAGTGTTTCTCCTTTATTTTCCCAGCGGTGGACTGTTTAACATTCCCCAGGCTTTAACACACCTGACTCGACTCATCAGTTTATCATCACAGGCTGTCTCCTGAGCAAACACTAACCTCTGCGAGATTATGGAGCGCTAATACACAGCCTAGCGGAGTGTAATGAAACCCTCAGCCTGAGCCGCTTCAAGGACATACACATGCACACAATTTAAAATGATGGACTAAGGAAAGCAAACAGATGATGAGACTGCTGAGAGAACTCCACGTCTGTCTTGCTTTTCTTTTTCGTTTCCTTTTTTTTTTTTAATAA
>MU551567.1:5365025-5401803 GCA_024362625.1 Silurus asotus | reverse complement strand
TACAAGTGTTTTTCTTAAATAATAAGTAGCTCCATTACTCTAAAATATTACTAAATATATTAGATATTATAAACTAAGATTTATATATTTTTCACTCTAAATTCTAACTCACTCCGTCTCTATTCCATTCTCCAGAAGTTTATAGAATTATTCTAACTCTTGGAAAGCACAAGTGCAGAATCATGGTCAGTGTCACGATGGAGGACGATCCAAAACCCAGTCCAGAACCACTGTACTGAGAGAACCTGAGAGAAGGTTGGTTGGGAAGAAGGTTGGAAAGGTCGTTGGTGGTCCACTATTACTCATTATTATTATTATTATTATTATTATTATTATTATTATTATTATTATTATTGTTATTATCTTGAATGCACTAGAGGTTTGTTCGAGAGTCTATTTAAGCTCAGTGCCTTCCCACACATCAGTTAACCAACAATTCATTTATTTATTAATTATTTCATTTATTTATTTATTTATCTGTAATTATCATTATGCTGTGCGAAACCAACAAGAAAACAAAACAAAGGCGTCTGTTTTGCTCTGATTCAGCAAATGAACAAAAAAAAGCAGATTGAAAGAATAGAGAGTTAAAAAAGGGAGAGAGAGAGAGAGAGAGAGAGAGAGAGAGAGAGAGAGAGAGAGAGAGAGAGAAGGAAATACAAAATAGAATATAATAAATTAAATTGAAAATATTCTATACCAATTCCATAATTAATTGAGACACTCAGAGATTAATGTGTAAATTGAAAATTAAGAGAAAGGAACGCAGACGACATGAACATGTGTTTCTGTGTGTGTGTGTGTGTGTGTGTGTGTGTGTGTGTGTGTGTGTGTGTGTGTGTGTGTGTGTGTGTGTGTGTGGTCAGCAGCGTCCATGAGGTTAATGAAAAGTGACAAACCTAGATGCCCCGTCCATTCAGCTGTGTTTGGCGCGAGTCTCTCGGAGATGGAGTGAGACCAAAACCCCTTGTTCTCCTTTAACAAGGTCAGAGACACATTTGAGTGCCATTCACCTTCCCTTTCTCCATCCCTCCATCACTCCCTCGCTCCCTCCCTCTTTTCTTGCCCTGAGAATCGAGTCACGTGCCTTTCGGTCCATTTTAAACACCTTTAATCGCTGATGGAGTCATAAGGTTTGGGTGCTGAGAGTTTAAAGAGCAGCATGGGGTGCACTTTAAAAAAAAAAAAAAAAACTACATGAGTGTGTGTGTGTGTGTGTGTGTGTTTGGATGTGCACATATGTCTGTGTATGTGTGTATGTGTGTGTGTGTGTTTTTTGTCTTTGCTCAAACTTTTAATCCTGATTAAAAATGGGCCGTTAATGAAGCATGAATAGACTAATTGGAGCTGTCATCAAGGCAGCAGGAGACAAAGTACTTGACATTTGGAACAAGCTATGAAGGGATGACATTGGCATCCAGGCAGGATAAAAGAAGATGGAGAGTAGGAAAAAAAAATGCAGAAGGGATGTGCTCAAGTTTTTTTTTTTTAAAGACTTATCACAGTTAATAAAGTTTTGCGGCTTATTAATTATATTAAAAAGTACAACAGCAAGCGGTTCGGCTGCGAGAAAACTTTCCAGGGTGCTGAAGTGGAAAAAAAGGAGTTTGCATGCGGACAAGAAAGAGAAAGAAATGATCATTAAAGTGATGAAATGTTTGAAAGCATCGCCATGTCGCAAAGTTCTGGATTTAGAAGCCCCTCCCCCCCACCTATGTCTCAGATTGGTTTGATCCGTCGTGTAGCCCTATTTCTGGATGGAGATCTATTCAACTGGAAACTACTCACTGCTTCTGAAGATCCATGAGGTTACTGTGGAGCGTGAAACTCATGACGATGGACTTGGCCTGGGTATTAGTGTGAAACTCATGACGATGGAAGCCTTGGCGCTACAATTCAAGTGTTTATTGAAGTTGAAGATGTGGATGCTGAAGATGTGGATGGGTTCCTTTCTGAGTCTGGTTCTGCTCCACGTTTCCTCCTCCTACCATCTCAAGAAGTTTTTCATGACCACCGGTGCAAACGTTATACAAGGACTAATTTACGACGCTAATATTTAAATTCGCAATCTATTTAATTCTATGAAGCTCCATCAAGACTCGAGTCTATTGTTGTAAGCGTTCTACAAATAACATTGAAAGAAATACGACGAAGAATCACTACCTGCTTCGCAACGAAAAAAAAGATCAAAACAAACAAACACAAACCCCCCCAACACAAGGCTCAGTGGGGTAATTACGCTTTTATTTAGCGACTATTTACCCAGGCTCAGCTAACTGCACTGTTTATTATCAGGCTTTATTTAAGGCGTAAATCCAGAATGAAGTGTGAAGTGAACATCACGCCGTACCTGGAAAATCCCTTTCATAGCAAAAGACTGCGGAGAAAAAAAAAAAAAAAAGCGAGCGAACGAAGATGGGCTTTATTTGTTCGCTTTTATACCCCGATGCTTTTTGCAATCCCGTCTGAAATTCGCTCTGAAATACACTCTGAGCGCGCTGAATGCCTCCGAATCCCGCAACAAAAGACATGGAAAAAATGCTTCTAGAGCCTGTAGACGGGAAATAAATACACATTGAAAACACAGAAAACACACACACACACACACACACACACACACACACACACACACACACACACACACACGTTTGAAACTGCAAAGGATTGTACAGGATTAAGTAGATTATTATATGCTATTTAATATTGTTCATACTTCAATCAAATTTCCTTTTAGTTTTAAAGAATATAAAACAATAACTCATTATTATTATTAATTATTGAGAAGGGTTTTGAATAGAATGATGAAGAATACTGTGGATTATAAGAGCAATGCTGCTAGACTGCGTAAGTTACTTTTAACTTCTCCTAGCATGCAATTATTCTCATTTTCTCATTGGGAGGTCAATCAATGAACTGATTCGATGCGATGTTTTTCATTTTAATAATAAACCTGCACTTTCAGGCACATTTACAAACCAAAGCTTACTTTGTGGGGACAGATAGAGGGACATATTATTATTATTATTATTATTATTATTATTATTATTATTATTATTAATAATATTAATATTATTATTATTATTATTATTATTATTATTATTATTATTATTATTATTATTATTAGGGTTAAACTTGGAGTTTATTTATTTGTACTTAGAGAATTAAATTGAATTAAATTGTGCACAAAAAAAGGAAAAATTAAATAAAGCGAAAAGGCCAACCAGAACATTGTGATTTTAAACGTCTTCCTTCTACAACTTTGCATTGTGGGGTCAAAAAAAAAGTGCAAAAAGAATAGATTTATTAAAGTTTTATCATTCATTCTGTAATCAACTGTTAAAATCAAAGCTTTACAGAAATAAATAGATAACAAATATAATTTTTAATATAATTTTTATCAGTAATGAGCGAGCCAGAGGGAACTTGAGCAAAATATATATATATATATATATATATATATATATATATAAATGTGGATTGTGTACCTGGTAATTAATATATTTCACAGTTCTAGCTGCTCCTTTATACACTTTACTGTACTTTATACCATACTTTGTAATTACTCTTAAAAATTAAAGGTAAATAGTTCTTGGTCACATTAGAGGTCTCTGTTAAAAACTTATGTACAGAACCTCAGTTCCATAGAAGTTTCTTTTGTAGCAAAGAAAAACCCAATAATCTTCATACCAAATAATCTCAAATGCTGATTATTTACTGTATAATCTCAAAGAAAGCTGATTTGGATGAAATAAACCTGACTGTATGGTGGTTTAATCAATGCATACACATATGGGAGTTGCTGCTGCTTCTTCTTCTTCTCCTTAAGTATTTCGAATTTGGGAACATTATGGGATTAATATTATTTCCTAACGACTCCATGAGTACTGAGACTTTCATAAAATAGGACTGATTAAATTAGCAAATCAAATCATCCATTCAAAACCACTTAGAGAAATTATTTTCACATTGCCGTCAGCATAAAAAAAGCCTTGAATTTAATTAGATTTCAGACCTGGTTGTCTTTACGCTTATTGATGTCGCTTATTATTTTGATTTATTTTTAGCTAGACTTATTGGGTTCACAGGATTCGCATGTACCTCCGCAAATTAGGTGGCATATAATGGTGTAATGTTGTGGATCTCCTACACACACGCTGGGAAAAAAAACTACTTTAAAAAGTAGTGAAGTGAATTATACAGGGATTACTTGAAGTCTAGTGCAACAGGAGAGGAACCAAAATGACTTTCATTTACAGAACATGCTCGAAATGCCGCCCTTTTTTCTTAGTTAAATCAATAAAAAGAAATAAATTCATGTGAGAAGAATAATTTTGTTCTCAATAGATATGGCACATCTATCTATCTATCTATCTATCTATCTATCTATCTATCTATCTATCTATCTATATAGGATAAATGGAATATTTTATCAACATATTGTATTAAATAGTAAATGAATTTCAGCCCTACGACCTGGAAACTATGATGTACCCGAGGCCTCAATCAGAAAAATTCTTAGCACAGATAAAAGATTAAAAATGTTAGCAAATAAGCAAAAAAGATTCACATCCATTTTTCATACCACCAAAATTACAAACAAATAAATGAAATTGCAGCGCTTTGGAAAAGTTTGAGGTCAAAAAGCCAAAAAAAACCAAAAAGCTTGAATAGAAAGTGTTTGTAAATTCATACCTTTCATCTGAGTAATCTGTTTCGTTCAGCCAAACATCAGCGCGGCGCCGCTAAACGAGCGATATCGTTTCGTGAAAATAAGAATAAATAAAATAATAAAGAAATTCTGTTTGCGCTGATGGCAGGGAAAAATAAAAACGGTGACGCGTGATTGCTGATTGCAAATTCAAGTAGAAATGAAAGAAATCTGAACTACTCACAGGTTTGGAGGCATCGGCCCTATTCGCTTCCAAGGCTTCGTTTAATGACTCCATCAACGCTGAATGCTCTCAAATAAGCTTCGAGCATTACATAATCAAAAAAAAAAGTTAGCTCCATAAAAAAAAAAAAAAAAAAAAAAAAAAAAAAAAAAAAACGGAACAATAAAGACTGAACTTCTGGTTTGGAATGAATATTTGAATGTTCTTCTCGACAGAGTTCGGCTCGTGCAGTAAGCGTTCAGCATGATTTATTTACGTAGTTTATGAGGCTCTTAATTATTGATATCCCAATTAGTGGAAAGTTGGGAGCCATGGTTATATCATAGCTACTTTACTGGCGCCTGAGTGCTTCGCCACTCCTCCTGGTATGAAGAGAATGGGGGGGGGGGATATATGAATAAATAAATAAAAAAAGATCAGAAATGTATCGGTGCGTCTCTGAGATGAACATTAAATCATGCTGACGTCCTTGAGACACATCATTTCTGCTGTCTCACACACCAGCTTCTGGGAAAAACGCAAACATAAAACAGGAACGAGTTTCTTTAATCTAAAACTTCTATTAAAACTTTTTTAGACCCTAGTTATGAATGTACAGGTTAAAATGCTAAAGCCGTTCATGCAAGGAAATTTTCTAAGCTCCACTTAACATTGGTATTCCTAAAAGATGTTAATATAATCAGTATTTATTGCAATAATATCAAGTCCTTTGCAGCTCACTACAAAATTTAGCGTGAGCAATTTATTTATTGTTTACTGTTTATTGTTTAAATTAGTATACAATTTACTAATGTTTGTCATTTGTAATTATTGTTGTGATGCTTTACACTTAACACGACAAACAGTTAATTAGGGTAAATAATACTAAAATGTTAAAAACACCAGCAAAGTCCTTTCTCCTCTAACTATGATATTCCAGGTCCTAGTGTCCTGATCATTAATTACCCCAAATTACCCCAGATTATCATGTTCTAACCGTATCACCCCAACGCCTCGTACTCTTGAAATGTGTGTCCTGCTTTTTTTTTCTTCTCAGATGAAGTTTTGCCCAACTTAACCCTAAAAATGTGTGCCCTGATTCTATTACACCAGATCTTTGAGTTATGACCATATTCCTATCGCTTGCATCCTGAATTTTTACCCCAGATCATCAAGTTTTAACCGTTATACCCCAACATCTAGTGTTCTAAAAATTTGTGTTCCGACTATAACCAAAGCTCCTCAAAGTATGACTATATTACCCCAACTCTTGTGTACTAAAAATCCATGTCCTGTCTCTACAAACCCATATCATTAAGTTCTGACGATAATACCCCAACTCAAAGTGCCCCAGAATTGTGTGCCCCGGCTTATTATCCCAGCTCATCAATTTAAAACTATTTTACCCCAACTCCTAGTCACCTAGAAATCTGTGCCTTGGCTCTATTACCCCCAATCATCAATGTCTGCCTATATTACCCCAACTTCTAGTGCTCATTTGTGCCCTGATTTTATTACCCTAGATCAAGTTCTGCCTATAATACCCTAAATTTGACCAAACTTTATTACCCCAGATCATCAAGTTCTGACCATATTATCCAACTCCTAGTGTCCTAGAAATGTGTGCCCTTACTCTATTACCCTAAATGATAAAAGGTATGCCCATGTTTAAAAAATATGTTCCAACCATCTTACCCCAAATTATCAAATTCTGGCGTTGTTACCCCCGGATCCTTCCAGGTCATAGTGTCCTGACTTTATTACCATACATTTCTAAACCTATTACCACAACTCTTAGCCCTAGATATTTCCCTCCTGACTTTATTACCCACATTTTTCGTTCCTTGAAATTATTACGCTATATGTCCCACAAGCCCTTTTTAAAAAAAAAGAATTAAAAAAAAGAACAAAAAGACCCCTTGAAATGGACCAAGACATAAAACTAGGTGGAAAAAATGCTAATGTTACCCCAGATGATCAAGTTCTGACCCAACTCACAATGCCCTCGACATTTTTGTACTTATTTTATTACCCCTGATCATCAATTTCTGCCCATTTTACCCCAACTTCTAATACTCTATTTGTGGTTTAACTCCATTTCCCCAAAACATCAGACCAGTTTACTCCAGTTAATAATGAATTGGAACTTATGCCTTAACTTTATTACCCCAGATTATAAAGTTCTGACGATATCAACCCAACTCTCACAAATCAACTTTGTAAACATAAATCCATGCAATTGAATTCAGACCAACCAAATTCTACCAATAAACGTCTACCATTCTATATGATGTTCGACACAAAGGATTTGCAACATGGAATAACGTAATAAACCGAGTTCCCGCAAATACATCATTGAGATGAAACAAATCAGTCACAGTCGACTTTTTTCCTGAGGATTCTGTTTGCTAATTAAGCAACCGAAGCGACGATAACCTACAGATTAATCTTTTGTAAAAACACGGAGGTTAATTGTCCATGGTAAAAAGGCGAGCTGCTCTGACATGTATTTCATAGCGCAGCGTTGCATCTGTTTTCTTCAGGACGAGTAAATGAGTGACAGATATTGAGAAGAGAAATCGTTTTGGTGAATTGAGGATGGGCTCCCATCAATAATGTATGCCAAATTAAGCACAGAGGCATAGTTACTCAAAGAAAGGTCAAAGTGAGCCAATAATGATTTTTTTAATGACATTTTGAAAGGAGACCATTTGCATTCCTCTCAGGCATCATTGCTTAGACATGTAATAACAAATAAAGAGCTCAGGAACTCTAAACATAATGTATTCACGCTTACAAAAAAAGGGAAAGAAATAAAGATGCTCCATTTCAGAAGCTCGAAGCTCATAAAAAAACAAAAATAAACAAATACATAAATCGAAAATGATGCATCCGACTGTGCTACTGTGACCAGGTGTAGGAGAAGGGTATCTAAAATATGTATGTTATATTTAAATAAAACATTTTAATACAGCTCCCTGATGTTCTACTCAGATCCGGTGCTACAGAAAAGGCTGAAATGTAGATGTTTTCCAACAAAAAAATCAATTGACAAGGCGATCGGGAAACTCCAGTCCACGGTGATTTATATTTTACTGCCAAAAAACATTCCCTCACATTATTTCAGAGTGAGTGAGACAGAAAAAGAGAGAGAAAAGGAGATAAAAAGAGAGAGAGGCAGACCTCAACAGATACAGTACATATTACATTCTGGGTCAAATTCTGAGAACCTAAAAGCATCCCAGGATTTTTCTCCGCACTACAGGGCAGATAAACATATTCTAGGGATAGCGCTGTAGCCCCTGCAGGCTCCCTGGTATAATAACAATGCTTGATAACTATCCCTGGGACACCACTACCACCAGATCTTCAAATTCTGGCTTTGTTACCCCCGGATTCTTCCAGGTCATAGTGTCCTGACTTTATTACCATCAATTTCTAAACCTATTACCCAAACTCTTAGCCCTAGATATTTCCCTCCTGACTTTATTACCCCGATTTGTCGTGCCCTGAAATTATTACCCTATATGTCCCACAAGCCCTCTTTTAAAAAAAAAAACAAAAAAAGAACAAAAAGACCCCTTGAAATGGACCAAGACATAAAACTAGTTGGAAAAAATGCTCAGTCCTCCTCATGAACTAACTAAACCACGCTGTCTGAGATCCTCCAGCACTGCTCGATTGGTACCACCTTCTCTTAAAATGAGAGGTAAGTAGAATTTAAGGCTCTTCTCTGTTCTGGCACCGAGGTGGTGGAATGAACTTCCCCTAGATGTCCGTACAGCAGAGTCCCTGATTATCTTTACTTCTTTAACATCTTCCTGAAATACCTAAATTAGCACTTTCCAAGTTTGTAGAATTCGAGTTATATTTATATTGAGTTTGTAATCTTGTGTACAGTGTAGATTTATTCATTACTAGAGATTTAAAGCACGTTTGTACGTCGCTCCGAATAAGGGCGTCTGCTAAATGCTGCAAATGTTAATGTAAACTACAGTCCCTGTTCTTTTGTGTCCATCAGTAATGGGGTCTTAAATGTATGTTAATTTGTCTCATATGTAGTGAAGTGGGTCTTGATCTCATGCCTCTGTGTTATAATCATTTATAACCTTCCATTAAAAAGGTCAAACACATTTAATAATCATTGCAAAATTACCTGCATTCAAGAATGTAAATATTATGATGGCGTATCAGGACCAATAAGATCTTAGAATTAAATTTTTAAGTTGTAATTCGAAATATTCAAGCTTAAAACTTAAAAGACTATGAGAAAAAAAAAAAAAACTTCGTAAATTTACCAGAAGAAAATTGAAATTTTGAAGTTGAAAACTCCGGATTTTTCAGTGTGATGATCTGGTGAATCCGGACTAAAATAACAAGTATTTCGTTGTTGCTAAATCCGAGGGAAAAGTACAGTTTGATTAGATTTTCCTTTCCAGTTAAAGTTACAGTAAAATTCTCCCTAAATGATAACACTTCAGTAAAGTACAGATACGAGAAAAAGCTACTTAAGTACAGTAACAAATTGCATTCACTTTATCACTGTCCACCACTGTGAAGTTCAGCAGGGTATTATAAAGGCAGGTCTCTCAGATCCCAGGTCTACAGAATCCACCGATCTGACAGATGAATACGTTTCTTTTACAGTTCGGCGGTGAAAAAACCTTTGATTTAATAACACGGCTGGCTATTCGGAGAGAGGCGCGACAAAGCCGCTATTCCCTTTTTCCAGCTCGCTTTGAAGCGACTCCCCCGAAGAACAAACAAAGGTGGACGACAATACGGGCAGGACAGAGATGCAGTCCTAAAGTCTTCTGTGTAACCGAAGACGACAGAGGGTCTGAATAACAAAAGCGTTCGCCATCAGCGTGGCCTTTCGGACGTTAAAGGGATCATTTATCTCACCGTTATATCTGATTATCACACACAACTGGAAGGATGCACTGAGTGGGGGGGTGATAATCATATATTTATTTTCTGATAGACAGGCAGGAGGCAGGTGGGGCAGGAGGCAGGTGGGGAGAGGCAAGTTAGGCAGGTGGTGGGTGGGGCAGGAGGCTGGTGGTGGAGGAGGTGGGTGGGGCTTGAGGCAGGTGGGGGAAGGCAGGTCAGGCATTAGGTGGGTGGGGCAGGAGGCTGGTGGGGCAGGAGGCTGCTTCCGCACCCACAGTGTCAATTGCGATGGGACAGAAACATCATCCGGGCAGAAACACACCAGATGTCACCAGCAGTGGAAGGTGTGTGTGTGTGTGTGTGTGTGTGTGTGTGTGTGTGTGTGTGTGTGTGTGTGTTGGGGTAGAGGTGAGTTTCTTTGTTTCTGTGTTTGTGCTTCTATGCGTGACAGTCTACACATGTTACGTCCTTGAAATTTATTTTGACTGAACAGAGAAAACAGAGAAAAACACCACTAATGGAAGTGTGCTCTTGTTTATGACTTAATCCATCTGAACCCTGAAAGGAAGAACACAGTTTTCTTTAGATGCAGTACCAGAAGATCTGCTTTAAATGGATTAGAATGGAAGATCTCTCAATATAAAGCTCATTTGATGGTATAAGTCATTCCATTCTTTAGATTTTTTTCCTTTCATATGTGTTTTTTCACCAAACAAGTTCTGCACAAACTTGGAGACACACAATTGAGTAGGACGTCTTTGGAAATGTTCCCTTAACTTAACCTGCTCCGGCATGACCATGCTCCTGTGCACGAATGATGGAAGCATCTCCTGCTATGGAGCTCCAACCCTATTGAACACTTTTTGGATGAATGTGAACACTGACTGCACCCCGGACCTTCTCCCCTTCTCACCTCCATCACTACCTGACTTTACTTACACCCTTGTGGCTACATGAAACTCCACATAAATCTCCTGGAACATCTTCTCAGAAGAGTGAAACTCATTATAGCAGCACTAAATGTGGAATGAGATGTTAAAAAAAATGCACATACCAAACTTTCATGTGTCCATAACTCTTTGTTCATACAGTGAATCAGTTTAACGTCTTTACAATACAGATGTTTGCAGAGTACCAGAATCTTTCTCTTCTCGACTGCAGGTCAGGAATCATCTCGAAGGTCCAGGCTTCCCTGTGATAATTACACACTCCGGTGTTGATTGGACTCAAAACCACTATCAACAAGTCACCAGCTGGAGAGTAGTGCCGAGGATAATCAGAGCACATAAATAATGCAAGGACACGAGTAAGCCAGCGAGAGGGTTACAGAGTAACGCAAAGGGAGAAGGATGTACACAAACAATAGAATAAATAAATACAAAAGTAAACAAATATAATATAGTAGGGAAGGACAAATGTAGATGGTAAAATAATAAGTATGTAATAAAGGCAGGAAGGAAGGAAAGAACGACGGAAGGAAGGAAGGAAGGAAGGAGGGATGTGAGTAATTAAGCAAGTACATAACTAAGAAAAGCAGGTAGAAACAAAAGAAAGAAAAAAAGAAAGAAAGAAAGAAGGAAAGAAAGAAAGAAAGAAAGAAAGAAAGAAAGAAAGAAAGAAAGAAAGAAAGAAAGAAAGAAAGCAATTAAATAAGTAAATAAGGAAGGGAGAAAGGAAGAAAGGAATGAAAGAAGGACATGAAGAAAGAATAAAAATAATGAGTTAAGTAAGTAAATAATCCAAGAAAGGAAGGATGATGCAAGTAATCAAGTAGTTAATTATATAATTAAAAAAGAAAGAAAGCAATTAAATAAGTAAATAAGGAAGGAAGGAAGGAAGGAAGGAAGGAATTGGCTAGCGATTGTTGTCGTAAAGTCGAATAGTCGTGAGTTGCATAGGTCATAAATCGACGACTGCCTGTAAATGAATAAGTAAATGACATTACTGTAAGCAGGTGTGTAGAAGAAGAAAGAACACCTCTGTGTGCGTTCACTTCGCTAGTAATCCAGATGACTCAGTAATCCACGTACAGAAAATGTGTGCATGTTTATTTAGTGACTGGTTCAGTATTACTGCAGGGATTAGACATGTACGGACTACACGTGTACTGGGGTTCAAGATAATCCCACTCGAATAGGGCTCCGGGTGCAAATAAATACAGAATGAAATGCGAAAAACGAAGAAGAAGACAGCAGAAAGGACACACACACACCGCTATTAATCCATTACCCAGATTGATTCTGAATGGTACTCCAGCATCCTCTATTACAAGGAAATGTATCGGTTGCAGACTCTCAATCTCCCAAATCTCTTTTCACTATTTAATAGACGCGGCGTGGTGTACGTGCAAGTCAGGAAGCGTGTGAATATACAGTAATTAGCAGAGCGTTCGTGCTTCCAGCCACTCATCAGTGCCCTATTGTGAGCACTGCTCATAAAAAAGGGACAAAAAAATACAGCTTCATGTTTTAGGACAACTTTTCTGTGGATTGAAAAAAAATAAATAATAAAAAAATGAACGGATAAATGCGGCATTATTTAGCGAGCCGAAGCTAGGTCTTTCGTGCAGCAGCTTGCCAGAGGTAACCCTGAGTGTCTCTCACACCTGTGAGACACATACGCTCGATCCACGCAAAGCGAGCGTGCCATGTGACCCACCAGATGCTGCGCTAGCGCGAGGAGGAACTACGAGTGGAAAGTTATACAAAAGAACCACGGATTCGCAGATTGTTCTACAGGAAAGGGTGGAACGGTGGCATCCATTACTGACTCACGGAAATTATTCCCGATCCAGATTGCAACGAGGAACTCGAGAACGTTGAGGGTGTTTTCTCAACCTCGGTGCCACCAACTGCTAAAACAGGAGTGGGTAATAAACATATTTATTCATGTTCCCGTCATGAAGCATGGATTATGTACTGAATACGTCAGGTGATGTGGAAAAGCCTAAAAGACATCAACGAACGAGACGTAGAAGAATGTGGGATTAAATATGGGACAGTAAACATGGGACACATGCACTGTAAAATCGTGTGCAGAAACAAAAATGTAACATGGTGTGTACATTTATAAAATAAATTAATAAACAATATATATATATATATATATATTTAAAAAAATAATGATTAAGTCTGATATATAAAACATTAATAAATAAACTCCACCGAGTCTTAAATCGGCACCAAAATCCGCCATGACGTCCGGCGATCAAAACGGTCCGTGTGGAAACATAGCAAAATTTCCGTTTGATGTTCTGATGATTCACGACATTTTAATTGCCATAATTACTTTAAAACATTTACAAGAATAATTTATCTTCATGCTCCATGTTGAGTTTGGTTTTAATAATAAACATATATTTGCATGAAGCATCAATTTTTGTTTATGTTGATTGGAGTATTAAAATCTTGAAACGTATTAATTTAAGGTTTCATTCAGAACAGATACAAATTTACGATTAAATTGGGATTAATCACGAGTTCACTAATGACAATCATCACATACACAATATACATCCTATATATATACTGTATATAATATACATCATAATACACACACACACTTTTCTATTTAATCACCAGGTTCATGCTTTTAAGGACAATTTAGTGGTTAAGGCATTGGACTTTGTATCCGTAGGTCATGAGATCAAATCCTAGCCACACTAAGCTGCCACTCCGGGGCCCCTGAGCAAGGCCCTTGACCCCATAGCTGCTCAGGTGTATGAATAAGATAAATATAAGTCACCCTGAAATAGGCCACCTGCCAGTCCACACTTGATGGCATCATGTTGCCTGTTTGAGACGCTCACGATACCCCACATTCACACCGCCGCTGTGGGATCAGACCCCATGGGTGGTACAGGTGCAAAAAGGGCAACACTGTTCATCACACCGAGCCAAAAGAAAGTAGTGAATCTTACAGAGGTGCCGGAACATTCCGAGGGAGAGATGCGTTTTTTCTGTTTGTGGTAATAAATGTATGTTCAAACAATCCATTCCAAAAAGAGCCCTGCATTATTGATATGAATTGAGCGGAGCCTCCAGCGTGGAGATCATAAAAGACTCATCTAAATTCACGGGCCCCTGTCGCCATAATGTTCACCCACCCACACTCTTTCTCACACACACACACACACATATTTTAATACACTTTATTTTGCCTTTATTTGATATACATCTCTTATTTCCTATTCATACGAGGAGTCGAGGGGAGAATTGACGATTGAACGCTGGTGTTGAATTTCCAAGCGAGGGAATAAAACATTCACCTATAAGGTTATGGGAAAGTGAAGATGTCAAAGAGAGAGAAAGAGAGAGAGAGAGAAAGAGAGAGAGAGAGAGAGAGAGAGAGAGAGAGAGAGAGAGAGAGAGAGAAAGTATTCCTGATACGGCTACACGAGCAAAGTTAAATATGTGACTCTGCTCTTCTCGTTATTATCCCCTGCGGCTCAGCGCCATCTTTCATCATGCAGGTCACATAAAACACGCTTAAAATATAATCAAATGATGGAAAGAGCACCAGGACCAGTGTTCGGGTGAATAATGCATCACGGTAGAGCTACACGATTCTCTTTAAACCTCCATCGTTCGTTCTGGCGGAGGAGTCTGTGGCCTGGCGCTCGTCAACGTTACAAAGAAAGCGGGGGGAAAGATAGAGCGTTTTTTTTTTTGTTTTTTTTCAGAGCCGAGATACCGCTATCGTTTTCTCCATATCATCTCACATCTAAGCAGCAAACATCATTTATATCTCAGCATCAAAATCTACACAAATTACTATCAATCTAAACTATGTGGACCAAATGTTAGTGGACACCTGAGACTAAGATTGATATGTGCTTCTTGAACATCTCATTCCACATTTAGTCTCGATTTGCACTCATAATGAGCTCCACTCCTCTGGGAAGATAGAGATTTGCACTCATTCAGTTATGAGAGGGTTAGTAAAGTCATCTATCTATCTATCTATCTATCTATCTATCTATCTATCTATCTATCTATCTATCTATCTATCTGTCTATCTGTCTGTCTGTCTGTCTGTCTGTCTGTCTGTCTGACATGACCAGGGGAGCAAAAACTTTTGGATACGATTGCGCTGTACTGTAAAACAATCTCGGAGATATGATTTGTCACTGCTGATAAACCCACTGGAGGACGACCTTGACACGATAACTCAGCTTGAAACGAGCATCTGTAGTCGACGGAAGCGTTTTTATATCCTAAAATGTCACAGGTTCAAAACAGCGAGTGATGACCTCGGGCTAGTGGAGGTTGTTTAACCCCTGTGTGTGTGTGTGTGTGTGTGTTATAAAAAGGCAGATACAGTAATAGACACCATGTGGTGGGAAGAATCTCTCTGGCCTTGGTGTGTTAAACAAAACCTCTGACCTGCTGTCTATCTCACTGATGTTTCTCCAGTAAGAAGAGAGCGCTTTCAGGGTTTTCACATGCCTAGCGTTATGTACACTGATATTCTTGCTAACGCGCTCATCCTACAGGCTAGTTGTCTAAATGAACACACCCTACTTAGACGTCGAGTTCGGCACGGTTGGTTTGATGGAGCTACAGTAGCTAAATGACCAGAGGTGTGCTGCTAATTCTGGCATAGCTGAGAGGCGTTAGCGTTAGCAGCTGGTCTTGTGCAGCTGACTCGATGCGATGAGTGATTACTGGCATAATTAATGTGACGCAGACCCGGTCAGCCGGCACCCCTCCTTTACTGTCAGGCTGGATGAGGGGAAGGAAGGATGACACGGTTTAACCTCACATGTTCGGGTCTCGACAGACAAACACCAGTCTCCCCAGGGCACCAGGCAGCCACTCAGCAAAAACCAACAGGAATGACATGAGTACTGCTGAAAATTTAATCACACGAGAGTGTGTGTGTGCGAGAGGGAGAGAGAGAGAGAGAGAGAGAGAGAGAGAGAGAGAGAGAGAGAGAGAGAGAGAGAAAGAAAGAAAGAAAGAAAGAGAGAGAGAGAGAGAGAGAGAGAAAGAGAGAGAGAGAGGTAAATCATTCACGTCCCTGTTTTCAACTTTTACATTGTTTTCAAAATGAAGTCAGACATAAATAAGCAAACAAGTAAACAATCAAGACAAAAAGAAAGAAAGAAAGAAAGAAAGAAAGAAAGAAAGAAACATAAACAACACCTTAAAATTTCTAATTATTAAAATTAATTAATAAACCATCAACCAACCAATCATGAATACATGAATTAACGAAAGAAAAAAAATCTAATAAATAAATAAATAAATAAATAAAGTTTTATTTAAAGTAGATCCCTTCAGTAAAAACAAAGTGGAAAAGTGAAATAAAGTGAATATAAATATGAATATAAATCAACAAAATACATAAACAATCTAAAGGAATCAAATTTACACATTAAATAAGAATAAATATATTCTTAATATATAACAAGTCTAAACAACTGTGCAAATATTGTTTTTGCATTTTCACTATTTATTATTATTATTATTATTTTTTTTTAAATAAATGATCAAATACACAATCAACTTAAAAACCAAACAATCAGAAAACCAAACTTTGGATCTATCAATCAATCAATCAATCAATCAATCAATCAAATAAGCTACCAAATAATTAACTAACCAAACAAACAAAAAAAAGCACAACAAACAAATTAGCCAACCAACCAACAGTTCAGTTCCGAAAGCAAAGAATAAAATCTGATATGTAAAACAAACTCACTTTGTTTAAGTTCTCGAAGTTCACTGATGATTAAATGAATTATTTTCAATTATAACAAAAAGATCATGAACTGTGCAGCCTCTCAACAAGAACCATTTACACACCAAAATTATAATACAATCAAAAAATAACATTAATAACTAATAATACGATTTGCGACTAAAAGCATCTTGACTGAAAATGATGCAGTGAGTCCAATAGTGAGAATCGAATCGTGTGGAAAAGCAGAAGATGAAGAAGAAGTAATGTTTTTCTCCCACATCACCACAACATCCCACCACTCCCTGCCTACCTGAAAGCAAAGTTTGTGGCGAATTCCCCGTGTCGAGGCACTCTTAGCGATAATTGCTTTAACATTTGTTCCAGGTCAAGTAGTTAAGTGTGAATAATGACGTGTCAAAGCTGTACAGTAACGGCATCAATAGAGCAATTACCACTTAGCCAGGCATTATTAAGACACAAAAGCACATTATCCTCCACGCACAATATAATAACACAGAAATTGGGTCATGAAATGGAATGCAGCTGTCTGTGATTGGGCCAGGTAAACGCAGCCAAAAGGTGGGCTTGGAAAATTATTCCCACTGTGTTAAAAAAAGCACACACACACACGGCTACAACTGGATACAGATTTAATCTTTTTCCGTTGCCAGAATTGCGATCCGGAACGATCCGCCGTCTCCTATTCATAATCAAATTCCTCCTTTTCTTTTTTTAAACGAATCCCATCCACATCGCTTCGCGGAAGCATCCCGGCAAAATGTTTCTCTTTTTCCTTCCACGAAATTGAAACGGATCTCGACTTCCTGACTTTCTCGCTGCGTTCTTAATTAACTGACACCGGTTTGAACCGAGACCCTTAAGCGTAGGACTCGAGCCTGAACAAAACCGACAATGATTCAAGTCTTATTAGAAACCTCCTTTGGTATCATATCCCTATTCTTTCACTCTGCTTTTTTTCCTGACCTTGAAAAGGCTGAAGATAATTAACAACGAGGATATGAAAATTAATCTTGCTGGGTGAGTGGCCTGCTCCATAGTGTAGGTGGTGTGAACACTGCTGATGTATTCATTTCAAAAAAATATATATAATTAATATCTTTTTTTTCCCTCTGGTTCTTGTCTCAGATGAGAAAGACCTCATAGGGCTACTTGATGGACCACGACGAAGGGGAATCAGCAGCGGGGAGTTGAGATAATTGAGGAGGAATTGCTTTCGCTGTGACAATGAAACTTTGTTCCTTACAGCTAAAGGTTTGGCGCAACCTCGAGCCAACATTTCTTCTTGTACATTCTTTAAAGAAAGCAGAAAGCGGCTTTGGTCTTCGTTGCGCTACTTGCTCAGTGACTGGAGGCCGTGCTTGATCGCATCGAGACTGGAGAGTTCCTACAAGAAGCCTTGATGGAGTTTAAACATCCCAATGCTTGGAACATTGTTCAAGTCAAAATATCTGATGTTCCCAGTAAAATCACGAATCGCATTTGTGAGATGTTAAAAGCAAAGCGAATGAGACAATTGGTGCAACCTGAATTTACATCCATCATCCTGAAACTGATTCTTTTAATCTATTACTGATGCTGCAAAGAGAACCACCAGGTGGCTCTAGATTAAGAGGAAAAACCCGTGATCTGCTGGTGCTGGGACACGTTCTGAGGACTGATCCCCCCTGCCGAGTCCCTTGGGCGAGCATATCTGGTGTTGAAAGCCCCAAAACATCCACAGGCCCCAGGAACATTACTGAGTATGTCTCAGCATGCATCCTTTGGTTGTATTTGGGAAGCTACCATCTGGCTCATCAATGATTTCTGGAACAGCCTGAGATGACAACCAAGAAATGATTGGTGGAAACTGTAGAGACGGTTGACAGCACATAAAGACGGTACCTAAGGTTCAGGAAAGGTTAACACCCCTACCTGAGTTTCTGTGAAGGAAAAGCCAAAATCGACAAGGAGATCCTCAACAAAATACCCCAGGGATTCTACCGGGGGGAGAGGATGAGATTCCCAACAGGACTTACTTGAAAAGTTGATGTCAATAAACAATACAACATGAATCTGCTGCAAGATTTGTAAAGATGCACATTTATAAGGCCGAGAAGAAACATCAAGAGCAGAAAAGAGCAATAAAGTGCAAGAATACAACAGTTTGTGAGACCCAGTAGGAGACCAGCCATGAAGCCACCCACAGAGCACAAGACCTCCTCGCACCAAAGGTAGGGACATACCAAACTGACGCAAAAGAACTAGCCCTGAGGAAAGCCGACTGTGGTGTCTTTAATGTAAGACACCAAAAAAACAAAAGCCTACCAAACCGACCGTTGGCTTGGTGTGTCCCGGGCTTGAGGCTCAGCAGTCCAGGAAAGAAGGATAAAATGCCCCCCAGCCAACAAATAGAGAATTTGGTTACAATCTGAGACAGAAATCTGATACGTCACACAAACCATAGAGGCACATGCTAGGACAAACTGGTGATGACATAGACCAAGAAATGTAGCTAACATCTAAAAATTGTAACAACAAATAAATTCAACTGGGAAACAAATACAAAAACTACAAACCATTGCGGGAAAGAATCTCTTCACAAAACCCTGTCCAGAACTCGTTTTGGCAAAATGGATTAGTTCCGAAGCAGTCAAGGCGATCAGACAAATTCTGGATCCCCAACAAGGCGAACTATTTTTTTTCATGAATTAATGAAAATTCTCTTATTCTACTACTTCTTCTGTCCGACTACTTATCTTCTATTAATCCTTTTTTAAACGTGTCTTGAATTGATGAATTGTGCAGATGAATCCTGAAGGTCACTAATGAAGGCGAGTTTACGGCATCGGATCAACCAACGATCAACCAGTTCTCTAAAACAGGTCAAAGGGGTACAGTACAGGAAACTTGTACAGCACAAAAAAAGGGTGAATCCTGTTTGATCTCTTGCACTCGATATACAGTACATACAGTAATGTGTACATTTGTGGTGTTGAAACCGTAGTTTACATCAGGAAACACTGAAACCGTGTGCCCCATACTGACAACACGACTAAACATTTAGAATCTCGATTCTCTTGATCACAAAAGGACTCGACGTTCTGATAGCAATGAGATGTTCATTTACACAAATACTTACTTATGAGAGATGAACTGAGGATTTTGAGAAAAGTACAGACTTTTGCAAGAAATCCAGTGTGTGGATTGGGACTGAGAAGAAGTGTAAAACACATTGTGCCGTTTCAGCCTATGGGTCTACGGTACACACAGTGAACAGTCACCATGTTTCCAGAATCTTCAGGCTACCAACATTTGTCATTATCCTACGTCAAGACTAACACTGATTGAAAGGCCATCATAGCAGGATCTACCATCACTTTTCCATTAGCATGATGGTCAAATTACCCATGTGTTCCAACCACCACTCATGAAACTTTATAAATGACTTGACTACCAGATCAGTTCTACAAAATATAGAGTATTAGATCTTCTAAGTCTATAGTGCAGAAGAAAGGGTGAGTTGTGGACTAATTCCACCTTCTCACTTCTCAACTGGTGACACTGTTCTTGTGTATTTGTGAGCAGCTAAAATAAAAGGCCTCGAGAAGATAATGACTACAAAATTGAACACAATTGCAGAATTTTTTTTCTTCAGGATTCCATAGCTAGTTTACAAGGTCCCCAGTGATAACAGTCAAGTGGGGAGGAAAATCAACTGCTACCTTTAAAAGTGACTCAGTTTTTCAAGACCCAGGGTGAGATTTGAGAATGTGAAAAAAGCAGGAACCAGTATAATGTGGCGTTGACAGCAGAGAGCATGGACGATTCCAGAGCATAACCTCCACAACAGTCTGTCCTGACCTAGAAATCTTTTACCAGACAGGTGATTATAGTAGAACTGACAGTGCCCTGGGAAGAGTGCATGGAGAAGGCATCTAAAGGAAGAACAACAAGTACCAGCAGTTGGAGAAATACAAGAGCCAGGGGCTGGGACGCTCTACGGGGGCTTTAAAGGCCATTCGCTATGTGAAGTATTCACCCAGCTAGATGTTTGGGGTTGGAAAAATGAGGGGGGCCATAAAATGTATGATACTTTGAGTGAACTACAAGGTGTCCTGGTTTAAAAGTGGAGGACTGACCACCTTTGAAGGTCAACCGGTCATGTGTGTGTGATGTTAGACCCCAAAGCACCAGCAGACTCCTGGGGAATTGCAAGAATTTATCCGAACATGTACAGTGTGTGCATGATGTATTTGAGAAACGTTTCTTAATAAATTCAACTGATTTCTTCACATTCAAACGGAGCTCACTTCCTAGCACGATGTTGACACATCAGCTTCGGTCAGGAAGCGAACGACTTACTGAGAAAACAAAGTTGTCTCATTAACGATATTAATCAGTGTGTTATAACTACACCACTCTTTTATCTTGTGACGAATGTGCCACTACGAGTTTAATCATCTCCCACAGAAGCCAAGGCAAACACGAGCGCGAAGGCGTAAAGACGGGACCTCGAGGCCAAACCAAATACACCGCGTTGGGTACGCTGGCTAAATCGAGTCCTGTATTCGTAACCCTTCGAGTCATTCTCTGTGGTGGAGATAAAAGGATCTTGAATATTATTTTAATGTAGATAAATGTCGACAAATAGATCTTTTAGAGCAATATCTTCTGGACGCTAAATCAACTTTCCTGATTGGAAGAATTTCATGACTAGACGTTGTTTATATACTGTAGCTGTATGTGCGGGTACATGTGTGTGAATACGTGTGAGTGTTGTGGGATGGAGTTCCTTTTTAACTTTTAACCTAGTAAGAAGTTTTTAGAATACGTATTTATAGGATAATTCACTTTTCTTGTTTTTGAAATTCAGTTACTCTGAAGAGCAAAAGGAGGAAAAGAGGAAGACCAAGGAGGAGGTTTATGGATGTGGTAAATGAAGACATGCAGGTAGTTGGTTTGAAAGAGGCAGATGTAGAGGACAGGCGGGTATGGAGACGGATGATCTGCTGTGGCGCCCCCTAATGGGAGAAGCCGAAAGAAGAAGAAGAAGAAAGAATTCCCAATGGGGTCATTTTCTGTAAAAACCTCTTTTATGGTTTTTGTATGTTCTGTTTGTTTGTATGCGACAAACTTTAAACAACACTATGAATGTCCACTTTATTTTCACCTAAAAGAATGAAAAACCCTTTTACACACTCGTGGCAACTAGACTGTTTCTCCAAACATTCAGATAAAACACTTTGTGTTCCTCTTGTTAAACTTGCCAACGATGTTCTTCACTAGTTGAAGATTCTTTCATGTGATGCAGTTCATCCCAGAGCAGTTCAGTGGGATTGAGGTGCGGTGACTGGGCAGGTGATTCCATGATAAATACACTCCAGACGTCTGTTTGCTCTCTGAATAAGACTAACAGAACTCAGACGTGCGATTCTGCTCATCCTCTTCTTGTATGGTGAAGTCGCTTCCAATGACTGAGACTGAGATGAGTTGTTTGTTGCATAGAAACAAAAGGAACATTAATATGTCTCATATGTGTATTTTATTTGTGTGTAAATAATTACTAACTGGACCAATAATTATCCAATTACAAAGATACACAATAATGCCATGCATTCTTTTTTTTTTCTATATTCAATATATATATTTTTGTATATTTATATTTTCCTTTCTTCCTTTCTTCCTTTCTTTCTTTCTTTCTTTCGAAGGGGGTGGGAATTCTCTGGTATTAATGCTGATTGAACCAGAAATAAAAAAGAGATATAGTCCATTTCTTATTAAAAAATATTTGTAATGAAATTGTAATAATTTGTTCATTTAAAAAAAAAAAACTAAACAAAACAAAACAAAACAAAAAATATATATATAAGATAATAAAAAGTCCCTCATTAAAATAAAATAAACACCCAGTTCTCTAACACAGTCCCAAAAAAAGATTTTTTGGCCTATTTTCCTTGCCGTTTTCTTCCACTCCTTCCATCAGGATTGTTTTTTTTGGATTGCCTTGAGGCTTTAGGACAATGAACAGAACGATGTGAGACGTCTCCAAACCGTCCCTTATTAACATCGGGAAAGAGGGAAAGTCGAGCGGACAAAGAACTTTTTAACCTTCTTTAGACTATTCGTTAATATATTTCTGTGGCTGAAGAAATACAGACAAAATAAAAATATTAAATGAAATGAAAATCGTTACAAAATTTTAAAGGACAGGTTTCTACAATAAACCCTGAATAAACGAGGCTTTAAGGAATTTAAGACGGGTTTGGAAAGAGCATTCAGGACTGTTGCTAGGGTGAAAGTGAGATTTGACAGACAGGCAGAATGTGGCATCTAATTGGTCCAGAATCTAAAAAGGGCGGGGCCACCTATTGTGCAATAAAATTAAGCACGAGGAACAAAAAAAAAAAAAAAGCAAAATACAATGAATGAGCTGAACAGCCTCTTGTCTGAAATCTCTCCCTGCTTTTCTTTATCTATTTCTCTCTCCTTCTCCCTTCATCACTCTTTCTCTAAGAAAAACGTGTATTAGGTGGTTAAAGGTGGAGAAAAACATTTACCAGTGATGAAAAGAGGAAAAATAAATTTGACAGACAGGCAGAATGTGGCATCTAATTGGTCCAGAATCTAAAAAGGGCGGGGCCACCTATTGTGCAATAAAATTAAGCACGAGGAACAAAAAAAAAAAAAAAGCAAAATACAATGAATGAGCTGAACAGCCTCTTGTCTGAAATCTCTCCCTGCTTCTCTTTATCTATTTCTCTCTCCTTCTCCCTTCATCACTCTCTCTCTAAGAAAAACGTGTATTAGGTGGTTAAAGGTGGAGAAAAACATTTACCAGTGATGAAAAGAGGAAAAATAAAACGTGGCGGTGTTTTAAAGTGTAAAAATGGCCCTGTATGAAAACGACTATTGTTTAACTGAAGAGTGATAAAGCACTCACACACACACACACACACACACACACACACACACACACACACACACACACACAGTATTCTGTCCTTTGTGTTCACACACTTCCACCAGCACATGTCCATCTGACCCACTTCTGCTACTTTCTGTTTGCTTGTTAGCATGTTTTTTTTTATTTTGTTGAAAATCTATTAGCATCACGGATTTTCATGCAGCACTTATTAATTAATATCACATCTGCACACGCCGCAGCAGCATCAGAGGCGCGACGCAGGGGGTCCAGGCACCGCCGATGAAACGAGCAGAACCAAGAGAAACAGAAACTGACAAGAAGAAAAAAAAAGTTTCGCTATTAAAATTCCAAAATCTCTTTTAAATCTCAGTTTTATTGCTGAAACACCAAAATTAAATGAAACAAGGACAGAGTGTGTGTGAGTGTGTGTGTGTGTGTGTGTGTGTGTGTGTGTGTGTGTGTGTGTGTGCCATTAGAATAAATTAAAGAGGAAATATTAAACACAGATGATGATCCCATATTTAGTTTTTTTTCCCTCCTTCCTTCTTTTATTTATCCCATGCTTCTTTCTACTTTCTCTCCTTTTTGTCTCTATTTATTCCCTTTATCTTTCCATAATTTCAAAACCTTTGACCTTCTTTCCTACCAGCATTTTTCCTTTTGTCCTTCTTACCATATTTGCCCTTTTTTTCCTCCTTGTTCCCTTTTATCGATTTATCCTTCTCTTTTTTTCCTTTCCTAAAGTCTTCTTTCCCTTCTTTTTTTCTCTCTATACTTCTTTGCTTCTTTCCCAATCTATGTTTGGTCCTTTCCATCTTTTCTTCCTTAGTTTGTATTTTTTCACTTCATTTCCTTATTTCATTGATCCTGTCTCTGTTTCCATCTGTTTTCTTTCACCTTCTTTCCTTCCTTTGACTTTTTATTTGACTTTTTGACTTTTTGCTTCCTTTTTTCTCTTCTTATTCCCTCCTTTCTTTAATTCTATCCTTCCTTCATTTCTTACTTTCAGGCCTTCTTTCCATCCTGCTATAATGCTTTTGTCCTTTCCTTTCTTTTGTCTACCTTTTCATTCATTCTTTCCATCCTTTGTTTTTTTTCTTCTTACCTCCATTTTTTTATTATTCTGTTTTTTCTTTCATCGTGTACATCCTTCAATTTGCTCATTTTCTTCCCTTCTTCCTTTTTCATTCCATTTATCCTTCCTTTATTTCTGTTTTCCTCTTTATTGTTTTTTTTTTATTTGACTCCTTCCTTCTTTCCATCCTGCATTTTTTCTATCTGTCCTTCCACCTTTTAAATTCTTCTTTTATTGTTTTTCCTTTTTCCTCCTAGTTTTCCCCGCTTTATTACATCCTTCTTTTTTTTTTTACTTTTCCTCAATTCTTCATTCCTTCTATACACCTTCCTAACATCTTTTCTTTTCCCACATCCTTTTCTTCCTTTTGTCCTTCTTTTTACCCTTCCTTTATTCCTACTTTACATGAGGGACATGCCAAAGTATCTGCATTTTTCTTTCTTTAAAATCTTTTATTTTGCCCTTCTTTCATTCGTTCTGTTAATTTTCGCCCTCTAACATTTGTTCCTTCTTTAAATTCTTTAGCTTTTTCTTCCATATGCCCTTCTTCTGTTCCTTATTTTATTACTCTCCATACACCCTTTTAATTCCTTTCCTTTTTTCTTTCTTACATCTTTTTTATCCTTATATCCGTTTTTTCTTATATCCCCCCATCATTCCCACTTTACACAAAGTACATGATCAGATATCAACATTTATTTTTGTCCTCTGTCCCTCTTTCGTTCTTTATTTTTTTTTTGCTCATGTTCTTCTTTTGATACTTCTTTCTATCCTTCCATCATTCCCACTTTACATAAGGGACATGATAATGATAATAATAATAATAATAACAATAACAATAACAACAACAACAATAATAACAATAATTAATAATAAGAAGAACAATAATAAACAAAAATGATACAATTATTATTATTATTTTTATAATCATTACTCATTGATGTGGAGTTTTTTCGCTCGTCATGAACAAATCATTTATTTAAAAAGTCTTGCTTGATATACGTGTGAGCGTGGGAGAGTGTGTGTGTGTGTGTGTGTGTGTGTGTGTGTGTGTGGAATTGCATTCCTCTGCATTCATTCATCACAGTAATGTGAACTTGTGACACGGCCCATGATAGGTTCATCGAGCACCAGGCCTGAGCACACAATTACCGCTGATTTGCTCATCTGGAACCGCAAACACAATCGAAAATAATGACTCGCTGCATCCTGCGTATTTGCATAATAACAATATCACTACCTTAAATGAGTCGCTGGAGAAACTATTTTTCTTTCTTTCACTGATAATGACTCTGTGTGTGTGTGTGTGTGTGTGTGTGTGTGTGTGTGTGTGTGTGTGTGTGTGTGTGTGTGTGTGTGAATGAGTGCAGGGTGAGCCAAAATACACAGATGAATAAACAAACAAAATACGCAGACAAAACAATCGCATAACAAGACACAATTAAAGAAAAAGTGCGGTTAGGACATGTCTGCTGTGTGTGTGTGTGTGTGTGTGTGTGTGTGTATGTGTGTGTGTGTGTGTGTGTGTGTGTGTGTGTGTGTGTGTGTGTGTGTGTGTGTGTGTGTGTGTGTGTGTCCTTTCCGGTAGTGTATGTCCCACTTGTACAGTAGAAGCCTGCGATGGAAGACAGGTGAAGTGACAGAACATGCAGGATCACGGGTGTGAAAAATATATTCATGAACAGCAGGCAGTAGAGTGTGTGTGTGTGTGTGTGTGTGTGTGTGTGTGTGTGTGTGTGTGTGTGTGTGTGTGTGTGTGTGATGGATGAGCTAGCCACACTGTTGCACAGGTAATACAGCACTCTGGGAAATAGATAAATAAATAAATAAATAAATGAGGGAATCGTAGAAACGGAGGGACACCGGGAAGAGCATGGATGTCCGGGGCATCTCTCCTCCTTCCTCCATCCTTTACACACACACACACAGACACACACACACACACAGAGCGTTTTCATTTGGCAGGTGGACGTTTTTAAACGAGTAAAAGATGGAGATTTGAGGTCAGTGAGATCATTACAATGAGGGAGATAGAAAAGAATAAAAGGAGGGAAAAGAGGAAAAGCAGGCAGACAAGAGAACAGGAAGTAGAAATAATTAAAGAGGGATAGATAGATAGATAGAAATACAAAGAAGGAGAGAGAGAAAATAGAAAGATGAAAAACAGGAAAAAAATTGTAAGAAAGAAAGAAAGAAAGTAAGAAAAAAAGAAAGAAAGAAAGAAAGAAAGAATGAAAGAATGAAAGAAAGATGGAAGGTAACCTGTGTGGGACCTAAGGTGGTTACTTTTTATTTTTAAACCAAATTATTGCAATAGTACCACACACACACACACACACACACACACACACACACACACACACACACACACACACAGAGGGATGGATGAATGGATGGATGGATGGATGGAAGGATAATTCTATAAATGAGTGAAGCCACAAATGAATGTAAATGCAGAGAAGAGCAGGAATGTCTGAGGAAGGTAATAGCAGTACAAATAACAACACACACACACACACACACACACACACACACACTGCTATAGTAGTCCAAACACAGAAGGAATAAATAAAACAGTACAGTAAATAAATAAATAAAATACCGAGCGTATGGACGTTTATATAATGTCGATATTTCTCTCGTTCTTCACGCTGCTCTGCTGAACGTTCTCCAGAACATGACCACAAAGAAGTGATCAATATTAGATCCTGACCTGCGAGGTGCCTGTTCAAATAACTGTAGTGTGATGGATATGAACGCGGTATGAAGCGAGAAACACTGAGAAGTTCCGAAAAGTTTTTGAGTACTCATGGGTAGCGTTTTCATAAACATAACATTTTCTCCTATTGCCTTTTTTTTATATAAAAGCTATACAGGTACATATCTGGAGATGTTTCACCTTCATGGACTTCATGGAAGAATTGCAGGCAAAAAAATGACACGGAAACAATGTCAAGTGTTTCGACTCTGTTTGAAGAGAACTGGGAGCAGACAAATGGCAGCAGGAGCTTTGGACTGATGAGTCAACATCTGAAATATTTGACTGTAGCAGGAAGTGAGATGTTTGCTGAAGTGCAGGACAGTGGTACAATAATAAAAGTCTGCAGGCAACAGTGAAGCATGGTGGTGGTGGTGTCCAAGTTCAGGGCTGAGTTTGTGCAAATAGAGTTGGAATTTGGTCAGGATGAGATGAGAAATGATGAGGAATACAGGGATATATTTCTCCATCATGGATTATTATCAAGGAGGCATCTGATTGGACGCAAATGTATTCTGCAGCATGACAACGACCCCAAACATACAGCCAACATCATTAAGAACTAACTTCATCTTAGAGAAGAACAAGGAGTAAGTAAAGTAATAATTTTGGCCCCCACAGAGTTCAGAATCATCGAGTCTGTACAGTATTACACAAAGTGACAGGAGAATTTAAGAAGCCTCGATCCACAGAACATCTGCAGTTAGATCTCCAAAATGTATGAAACAATCTACCTGCCTAGATACTTCAAAAACTATGCAAGTGTGCTTAGAAGAATTGATGATGTTTTTGCACATAAAGGGGGCTCGATCCCACCCAAAACATTTCATTTTCAGAATCATCGAGTCTGTACAGTATTACACAAAGTGACAGGAGAATTTAAGAAGCCTCGATCCACAGAACATCTGCAGTTAGATCTCCAAAATGTATGAAACAATCTACCTGCCTAGATACTTCAAAAACTATGCAAGTGTGCTTAGAAGAATTGATGATGTTTTTGCACATAAAGGGGGCTCGATCCCACCCAAAACATTTCATTTACTCTACATTTTCCTAATTAATGAAAAGAAATTATTTTTTAAATCTTTCCTTTTTTTTTTTTTTTTTTTTTTATGAACAAACACTTCTACTGCCAAAAGTTTGTGGACACCTGACCCAGGATTGGTATGTAGTTTTTGAACATGGCTGTGGATAAATGTAGCTAATGAAGTTGATTGGTTTATGAAAGTATTTATTTATTGAATTGTTTGTAAGTTTATTACCATTAAATAGATCTCTGTCTATAAGAGGTTTGAGAATTGGCGCTTTACAGTGTTGTATAAACTTAAATTTATTGCAGACATACAGTAAAGTCTACAGCCAGTATAAAACTACGTCATGAGTAATCGTCTTTTTCTTATGGCAAGATTCTGAGAAAATCAAGAAGAAAAATCAATTCAAAAAGTGTGCATCAGATACAAGTTGCCGCTCGTTGCATCGTTTTTAAACGGTAAAAAAATTATTATTAATTTGATGTGTAAATTGATTTAAAAACTGTTTCTCGAGCGCATTCTCTCAGCACCGCTGCTGCTATAGGAATACAACGTATCACGACACCGAGGCCTCTCCTAAGAGTCACATACAATACAGATTAACATGGCAGAGGTAGAGCTGTAACATCCTGCACACACAACAGGAAAAGATCATCTGGTTTTTGTTCTGTCTTCATTGCTATTTATTTATTTATCTCTTGCACTGCAAAGGCGTGTTTTTGTGAAAGGGTCGTGAACTAGGAGTCAGAAGGCTCTTATATAAACTGATGATTTGCTGTCTGTCCAAAGCAACGAAAAAAAAGTGCAGAAATAGAAATCTGTAGCGTATTAAACTGCAGCGCATCATTGATTTCCCATCACATTGTATTGCATTGAATTGAATTGAAATCGGAACACACGGCATCGTACTGCATCACAATATACATTTTATATATATATCTAATTACTCTGTGGCCTTTTGAAGCTTGTGAATAAAAGAGATTTTTTTATCAATCAGTATATTAAATCCTGGTTAAAGAGGGTTACTATCTAACTAATGAACTTTTACTATCTTTTAATTAAAAACAGCTTTTAAACCGAATCCAGGTATATGAGTGTATGTAGCGGGTCGGGGTAAAAAAGCTGCGATTGTAAGATCTTTAATTAGTTTGAAAACGTTAAAAAAGGTAAAATGTGCTCATGAGTCACAATCAGACTTCCTGAACTTCTGTAAGAAACCTCACGTCTCTTCCCCTCTCGTGAGTCATGTGGTGTAGTGCAGCGAGAGTGTTTCCAACATGTGGAAAGTCACTGCATTCCATCTGTATTAATCTTCTTTATTGCGCTAATTGGTTGAGATGACAAGACAAGACCACGTTCAAAAGGTAGGACAAGACGATATAAGACGAAATAGGAATCATTTTCTCTCATTATATTATCATTTATCATTTACACGATCTCATATTTTCTTTTCGTTTGGATTCATAGTTACTTTTATCTAATGCACAATTTTCCGAGCAGCCGGTCAGATCCACATTTCACTGCAAGTTGTATTCTGAATAAAACTTTGTGAGAAATAAAATAATCTAGAAATCATTAAATAAGATGACAAAGAAAACGAGGCAAGACGATATAAAACAATAAAAACAAAGAAAGACAAGGAAAGGCAAGTCTGTATTAGACTAAATAAAACATATACTAAATAAGACAAGACAGTATCAGACAAAAAAAATTAGACAAAATAAGATAAAAATAAAAAAAGAATGGCTAGACAATATAAGAGATGAAAAGGACAAGATGAGACACAAAAATACGACAATATAAGACAAAAACAAGACAAAACAGTACAAGATGAAAAAGAACAACGGGTTCCGTTAATGCGATTTGCAAAACTTTGACAAATTTCGAAAATCGGCTACAATCGAATCATTTTCAAAATAATTCAAAACAATTTCAGATTTTTTTGTTCAATAAAAGGTTGTGTACTGTATATTTTCACAACTAAAACCGCAATCACTTTTATCCCCTGGTCAGAATGAACGCTGGATTGTGATTGGATGGGAGCAGATCAGGTGTGAGTTCTGGTAGTTTGCGTTTCTCAGTTTCATCAGTAGTGTTCTAAATGAATGCATTGCTTATAAACACCTGTAACCATAGTAACATCCAGTTTCCTGTTCTATCTAAAGTCAGACAGCTATTTCAGACATTTCCTAATGACCTTAATGAGGGAGGAGTTTTGCAAGTGGTTGAACTTCTATGGTAAAAACAGTGATTTGGAGAAACTGGAGATGAACTCCAACAGCTTCATTATATCTCATTCAGTCATCAAGGACATCGTGGTGACCATGGAATAAGGTGATGATCCATGGCAAGGTGTGAGGCTTTACATCACTTTAATGCTTTTAGGTGGTTCTTTGCATCACCAAGTGTGACAACCATGCCAGAATAAAAATAACCTACAGAAGAGGTTAAATCTAGAACCTTCAAAGTTCTGGGAGAGGAACATAAGTAAGATGGTTCAAACTAAATTATCCAGTCATCCTCTATCTAGAGCTGACTTGTAGCTTTAGAGCTGTTAAATTCATCTCTTTCTTTTTAGTTCCTTTCATTGTAATTTAAGATTAATGCACATTTTCGAAGATTAAAGGCCCTCCACAATCTCCTCCTCACGAGGCTCACCAGTGAGCTGGTTGATGATCACTGATCTAAAGTATGTATTAAACATGCTCGGAGATGTTCACTGGCTGTTTCTATGCTCTTGAACACACTGATGGGTCTGAGTTCTCTCTGGTGAGCTTTGGGAGCGTGAGCACAGCCTGTTCAGCAGTCTTTGAGTTTTATGTCCTTTTGTTTGCCCTGGCCAGCTTGTCGCTCTACACACACACACAAGAGCGCCTCCTTATGTTCCTGGTGCTGATGGGAGCCTGGTGTTGGCTTCCACTGAGTCTGTTCAGCACTGACGAGGTCTGAAACTGGTGATGGAGTGTATATTCTTTCTGCTATTGTCTAGGTTTAGCAAATAAATGCTAGGCTCGTTACATGTGGGTTAACCTTAAACTAAGACCTTATCACAAAATAGCAACTCACTGCACTTCCTGTTTGTAGAGGTGGCCATTTTCCAACACCATTAAAGTGCTCCTCATGTATATATATAAGAAGCTACCTTGTTGGAGAACTTCTCTCGAACTAGAAGACTCAGACAAGTTCCATGATGACAATGCCTCTGTGCACAAAGTCAGCATCATGAGGATCTGCTGAACATGGGAAAGTTGTAGTGGCAGATCTCCTGCTTTAGAGCTCTAAACACCTTAATGAATGTGAACACTGATGGCTCCCCAGGCCTCTTCACCTCACCTACATCACTACCTGACTTTACTAAACACCCTTGTAGCTGAATGTATCTCATGCAAACCTCCATAAAATCTAGTGGAGCATTTTCCCAGAACAGTGGAGGTTCTCATACCAGCAAATGAGGACTAAATGGGAAATGGGGTTTGCTTTATTGTTACATTTAAAGTTCTGTTGTTACATTACAGCATCTACAAACACAAAACAAAGTCTTCAGGAAGGTGGAGCTCAGTGGATAAGATGTTTAACTTCTGATTGGAAGGAAGCTGCCACCGCTGGGCCCTTCAGCAAGGCCCTTAACCCTCAACTGCTCAGCGGAATACAGTAACTGAGATAACTGTATGTTGCTTTGTATAAGGATGTCTACCAAATGCCTTTCCCAATGTGTTTCCCTCAGTCCGATCTGCTTCTTCCTCTTTCTTCACAATAATAGGCTTATAAAAACAGCTAGCGTGCGTTTTTACAATAAAAACAAAAATAAATAAATAAACACAAATGTAACATATCTCGAAAAAGTCATGTATTGTAAAGATAATTTATTTTATTATATTTATATTTATTAATAATGCAATAATAATAATTATTATTATTTTTTTTATTATTATTATCATTATTATCATTATTATTATTATTAATATTATTATTATTATTATTATTATTATTATTATGAATATGTAAATGGTGTACACAATAAACTGTATTGTATTTTATGGACACCAATAATTTATGTATGATAAAGCTGATTTAAAATGTTCTGTGGTGTTCAGACAGAAAAAAATGTCAAAGATCTCGAAAAACTCGTATCTTTTTATTTTCTGTTTTCTTCTTTTCTGTGCTCTAACAAGTTGTTTCTATAAAAAATCGACACAAGAACGAGCGCATTGTCATAATCTTCACTCCTGTCAAAGCTGCTGTTGAAGAAAATCAGTCAACACCTTCTGACCAATCACGATCGGGAACCCAAAGACGCCTTGGTATATTCACGTAAATGGAAAAAAACACAAAAGATAAATGAAAATCAAAGTTCCACATTCTTTCATGTGAGCCAGACTTCGAAACTTTTTAAGCATAAAAAAAAAAAACCTGTCCATTTTGTCAAGGACGAATCAACCAGAAACACGCGAATCCGTAAAAAAAAAAAAAAAAAGAAGTTTCGGATCAAAGGCCAGCATTCCTGCATTCCGGTTTGTGATCATCCAGGCTAGCGCGAGAAATCAAACGCACAACAAAAATAGAATAAAAACAACAACGACAACAAAATACAGGCTTGAAAAGAAAGAAAGAGGGAGAGGAAGAGAGACAGAGGGGTAGCGGTCGAGTACTAGTTGGTGATGTGTGAGATTAAGATCGTGTCCAGAAGGCTGATTTCTTGCCGCGGTTCCTCGGTAAGCTGTGTCCGGCTGCCGGTGTGTTAATAAGCACACCGGTGTTCCCTGTTGTTCGTTTCTATCTCTTTTAGCCCGGGGGATTTCGAGTGCTAGCGCGATAAGAACTTCAAAGGCTTAGAGGAAAAGGAAAAAAGAAAAAAAAAGATGTTGAAGCGCGTGTTTCTGAGCGCATTTACCTGAGTCGACGCAAATGGCTACGTTTGATGTGCGGCTTCGGCTTCTTAAGGAGTAGATAACCTCCTAGCGTTTGCTAAAGCTTTTAAAGAACTAAAAGGCTATCGAACAAAACGCCACGCTAATCCAAATTAGGCCCTGTGATGTCCGACGGAGGACGAGGGACGCTTTAATAAGTTGCGCCGTCGAAGAAGCAGGTGACTCGGGACGCGTCGGATTTGATCAGCAGACTCCAGCGTCTCCATCAGCGCTTATTGTTATTATTGGTAGTATTTTTATTATTATCACGCGCCATGTTAAAGGGATTTATGGTTTGCCAGGGGGGAAAAAAGAATCCAGAACCAAACAATGACAACAGCCAGCAATTATGCCGAAAAGAAAAAAAAAAATGAAAATGAAAGGAGAGCCACTTTCGGCTGCGACAGCTGCTGGCCCGCAGTTTGGGAGGTTATTTCTGACGCTCGGTGAGAAGAAGTGCTCTTAGGTAAATGACTCAAAATGTGTTTTAAAGGGCTTTTTTTTTTGCTTCCTACGGCAGGCTGTTAATGCTCACTGGGAAGGCCACGAACTGCTTTCAGCTCATACAATAGCCTGATGAGATGCTGGCGAATGCCGCACACAATGACGAGTCCATTTTTCATGACACATTTTGTGATTAGTGTGTGCTTCTTGGGGAAGAAAAAGAAAAAAAAATAGTTCTTTTTTTTTCCTTCTTCTTCTTCCTCCTCAGCTCATACAATAGCCTGATGAGATGCTGGCGAATGCCGCACACAATGACGAGTCCATTTTTCATGACACATTTTGTGATTAGTGTGTGCTTCTTGGGGAAGAAAAAGAAAAAAAAATAGTTCTTTTTTTTTCCTTCTTCTTCTTTCTCCTCTTTCTGCCACTGCTTTATTTTTTTCTTTCCCATTTTTAGTCCAACGATTGCAAAAAAAAAAAAAAAAACCACCTGAGAAGAGAGAGACGGATCTGAAACACTACAGGAAGATCAATTCGCGGTAAAGGTAAAGTTATGAATAATCAATGAGCTCCTCATGCATATTAATGCTACGTTTTAGGCTGGGGGTGTGGCTACTGGAGGTTTTGAAGCTGGAGGCAGAGGGAAATGAGAGAGAGGGAGAGAGGGAGAGAGAGAGAGAGAGAGAGAGAGAGAGAGAGAGAGAGGGAGTGAATGTGCGAGTGAACTTTTTTACCACATGCTGTCACAGCATGACGCCGAGAGACGAAGTCAAAGCGAGCTACGCAGCCAGCTTCTATATTCATCCAACCAATCAGCTTTCACACCTTCTCCCAGTTTAATCAAAGTGAAAGGAGGCACGAAAATATGTAACAAGGTCAATGTGAATTTAGTTCCTGGCTCAGGAAAGGATTTTCGTGTCATATTTTTGTCATGACATTCATGAAAATAGGGTCTTCTTTCAAATCGTCGCGATGATACACTTCACACTTCTTTGGACCGTACCATAATTGGCACGAGTTTACATCCAGGTACATTTTTTTTTTTTCCTTATCCCAAAGCCGTTCATGTCAGACAGATAAAGAAAGAGAATGAGAGAAAAAGACAGAGAGAAAAAGAAAGAAAAGGAAGTGAAATAAGGTTAAGTGCTTCGCTGAAGGACACAGTAGCAGTAGTGCTATAAACTTGAATAGGACACGACCCTGCCTTTAAACCGTCCTCTCATCCCTGAGCTACAACCATCACACACACGTTCACTACACACACCATTTACCATCACACACACACACACACACACACACACACACACACACAAACACACACCAATAATCAAATAGCTAAATTGATCGGAAGTCTCCAGAGTGAAGTCGAGGGGGATTTCCCGTAAAGTCATGAATGGCTGCTTTAAACAAGTGGAACTTGACGAAACAAGACGTCTGAGAAACGTAGCGTAGCACAGAACAGGAGGAAAAACTGTTTCAGACATTTAACCTTGCACTGACCTTATTTTTTGACAGCCATGATTTCATAGGTATCACACTTTCATTTGTCATTCCTGAGATATAATATAATATAATATAATAATAATAATAATATAATAAATAATAATAATATAGATAGATAGATAGATAAAGGATGAATAAAACTGAAAAAAAAGGTAAAACCAAAAATGTTGTTTATGCTTATACAATATTTAATTATTTACTTTATTAAAAAATAAAAATAAAATATATATATATATATAACAATAATACTCAAATTATCAAAATAATAATAATAATAATAATAATAATAATAATTTAGTAAACTTTATTGTAGGGATACAAACAAATCTGTTTATAATTTAATATAATCATATTTAATAATCAGAAAGAAACAAAAAATAGATAGATAGATAGATAGATAGATAGATAGATAGATAGATAGATAGATAGATAGATAGATAGATAGATTTCTTATGATTAAAGCTGATTCTCTCTCTCTCACACACACACACACACACACACACACACACACACACAAATCTACTCTGATTCTCCCAAAGCGCTTCAAGTCCCTGTATAAATGTGTGGAGTAAAAATAAATGATGATGATGAATAAATCGGGGAGAAAAGTTGGAACTCCGGGGCGGATTCTGATCCGCCCACAGGAGCAGGAACAGTTGCCACAGTAACGCTCTCATGCCAGGAAAGCACCTGTGTAGCGTTTCAGTTTTCACCTCTTTTAGGGAGAGGAGGAAAAAAAACACCTTCACTTCCTTCTGTCTGAACTCATTCCTCCCTTTCATGAGCGACAAGGCAGAATCAGTCAAACACCGAGCCAAAATAAACAACGCCATCGTCACACCAGCGATCCTGAATGGAAAATGAGAGGAGGTGAAGTGTGTGAGCACAGAAAATGTTCCCGTGTGGAGTGTATGTGTGTGTGTGTGTGTGTGTGTGTGTGTGTGTCTATATGTATCTGAGTATGTGTGTGTGTGTGTATATGTACCTGAGTGTGTGTGTGTGTGTGTGTGTGTGTGTGTGTGTGTGATAACTCACGTGACTCTCTGTTTCTCTGAAACACACAAGAGAAAAGAGAGGGTGTGTGTGTGTGTGTGTGTGTATATAAGTATCTGTGTGTGTGTGTCTATATGTATCTTAGTATGTGTGTGTTTGTGTGTGTGTGTGCGTGTGTGTGTGTGCGCGTGTGTGCATGTGTGTATGTGTGTGTGTATTTATATATACCTATCTGAGTATGTTTCTGTGTGTGTGTGTGTGTGTGTGTGTGTGTGTGTGTGTGTGTGTGTGTGTGTGTGTGTTTGTCTAGATGTATCTAAGTATCTGGGTATGTGCATGTTTGTGTGTGTGAAACAGATTGTATTGTCGACGTAAGAACAAGAAAGTGCATCCATCCATCCATCTATCTATCCATCTATCTATCTATCTATCTATCTATCTATCTATCTATCTATCTATCTATCTATCTATCTATCATGATAGGAAAAGAAATCCACCAAAGAACAGTATAATGAAGCAGGAAACTGTTTTTACTTTTATTGGTATTTGTTACTGTTATTTTTTTGCAACACAACCGCTGTTACTTTTTATCTATTTCTTGTTACATTTAAAACTGAGCAACAACCATAATAAAATCACCTCAAATACATTTAAATGCAATGAAACCTCATTCTCCACTGACCTGGTGAAA
>MU551567.1:5349424-5357940 GCA_024362625.1 Silurus asotus | reverse complement strand
TTGTGTAGTTTATAGTACAGTGCAGTATAGTATAGTATTGTGTAGTTTATAGTAGAGTGCAGTATAGTATTGTGTAGCGTATAGTACAGTGCAGTATAGTATTGTGTATTTTATAGTACAGTGCAGTATAGTATAGTATTGTGTAGTTTATAGTAGAGTGCAGTATAGTATTGTGTAGCGTATAGTACAGTGCATTATATAATAGTATTGTGTAGTGTATAGTACAGTGCAGAATAGTATTGTGTATTTTATAGTACAGTGCAGTATAGTATAGTATTGTGTAGTGTATAGTACAGTGCAGTATAGTATAGTATTGTGTAGTGTATAGTACAGTGCAGTGTATTATTGTGTAGTGTATAGTACAGTGCAGTGTATTATTGTGTTTTATAACATTTATATTTTATAACATATAATATAGTGCTGTATGTTATTGTTGTGCAGTGTACAGTATAGAGCAGTATAGTATAGTGTAATCCACTATTTTATATATTAATATAGTACAGTGTGGTGTATAATACAGTGCAGTGCACTATAGTGTAGTGCAGTATAGTAGAGTGTAACCCAATAGTGTATATATTGATATAGTACAGTATAGTGTATAATACAGTGCAGTGCATTATACAATATTATAGTATCGTAGTATAGAATAATTCTTTGTACTACAGTCTAGTATAGTTCTTTCTTACACAGCAATCTGCTGCTGATGTTGTTCCTGTAGCGTTCTTCTCATCCAGAGACAGACAGATACCCATAACACTGTTGTTGTAGATTTATCTGTTTGCTAGATAATCTGCAAATCTACAGGAAGTGTTTTGTTTACGTGAATGTTATTTTCAAACACCCCCCGCCCCCCCCACCCCCCCCCCCCCCCCCCACACACACACACACACACACACAGATTTACTGCAACTTTCTCCATTATAATAAAGATTCACACGTAACACTTAGCATGTAAATCTCCTCAAAGTACGCTTTATTTTCAAAGCATGCAAAATGTTCGGCCTAAAAGTTGTCAATTGGTAGAAAGCTGTAAAAAATAGATATAATTTTTTGCACCATTTATTTTTTTAAATCACAAATAAAACCAAAAGCATGCGAGAAATTCCACAGAATGGACAGGAAAAAAAAAAAAAAGAAGTAAAATACATAAAACCGACGTGAGGCCTGCTGTTAAATACAACGTCCTGAACTCCGGCAGCATGCAGGAGCAACAGGAACACAGGCTCTCATTAAAACCTCGCTACTGAAGGCAGACAGGAGAAAAGTGGGTTACATGGAAAGATGTAGCGAAAAACAAGAGAGAGAGGGAGAGAGAGAGAAAAGAAAGAGGGGAAAGGATGGAGTGAGGAGTGAGTGTGAAAGTTAAGTAGACTTTCTGCCGTCTCTCTGCAGGCCACGCAGCAGGCCGTGCCGTCCCATGCAGCTCGGCTAATCAAACTTTCCAATTAGTGCTCATGAGGCCTGCAGCAGCTGACATTAAACCCGACATAAAAAGCGAGCCATGCATGGACTCTCCGATTCATACGCTTTACCTCAATTTGCCCCCTGAGAGAGAGAGAGAGAGAGAGAGAGAGAGAGAGAGAGAGTGTGTGTAAATGGGTGTAAGAGAGAGAGAATGCCACAATACTGAAAAAAGAAGTAAAGTTCCACTAGAAGTCAAACAGACTTTGTTCAACATCCTTTTTTCCCCCCTCTCTCTCTCTCTCTCTCTCTCTCTCTCTCTCTCTCTCTGTCTCGCTCTCTCTCTCTTTCTCTCCCCATCCTTTCAGTGTGACCAGCCAATGTTGCTCTCCAGCGAGAAGACCTGACGAGTGTCACACACTTTTCTGTACCTGAGTGCCAGTGTGTCCCTAAGGATGGGAGTAGAGTGGACATGTAGAGATGGAGAGGACAAAAAAGAGAGAGGGTAAGAGAGAGAACGGACACAGAGATTTAGAGAAAAAAAAAAAGGTAACGGATGGCATTCTCATTGATGAATGATGAGGAGCAATGGCAGCACTGAATGAAACCACAAACCGGGAATAGCCATTTTTCATGTGTGTGTGTGTGTGTGTGTGTGTGTGTGTGTGTGTGAGAGAGAGAGAGAGAGAGAGAGAGAGAGAGAGAGAGAGAAAACATAAAATGACACTAAAAATGGTACAATCTTGTATGTATTGAAGACACACTAAATGGCCATCAAACTGGTCATGCAGTACGACATGACTATAAATGGCAGCTTAGAGAAAGAGAGAATTCTCACACACACACACACACACACACACACACACACACACACACACACACACACACTTATCTCCAAAGCACCATTAGCTTTCACACTGTTGTGTACCTGTGTGAGCTCCTACTGTGGTCTTAATTAGCTTGATTGATTGGACGTATTAATTAAAGCCCATCCTGAATAAATCATGGCCAGACGGTCGCATGGCATAAATTACTCGCGACATAAATTCACTGCCACATTCGTCTCCTAGTAAGACCTAAAGCCTGGGGTCACCTTGGAAACCTGGTCATTTTAAGATCTAAAATACAAGTATAATACAGTAACTTGTTGTCGGATAGCAGGAAATCGAAAAAGAAATAAAAAAATAATGTAACATTTAGGAAAATTTGAGATGGTCAGATGTAAAAGTCTGTGTTCTTCATTACAGATGATCTTATCTTTAATTGGCCTTAAAACCGACATCGCTTTCCATCTTGGAAAACCCGGAATTATTTTCCATTTTTGATAATATAATCAGAAAAACCTGATAGTTGCATTGATGCTAGTGCTTTGCAACTGACATGTTAGGCTCCGCCCACAAATGTTTGAAGGACAGTTCAAAGTGATGCAGCTGATTATAAATGTGTATAAGGATATAAGAATTATTATAAAATATAAAATCTTTTAAACATTTTTAGAAAATGGAACTTTCTGACATAGCATGATAATAAGAGTTGCATTCTGGATTCTGATTGGTCAATAATGAAGCTGCATGTCCGATGTAATATGCCGTAATTTCTATGATAACAGTGTAAAAAAAAAACAAAAAAAAAACACAGTTTTTCATAAAACAAACAATTTCATAAAAAAAAGTGGACATGATCAGAAAATGGAACTAACCGATGCATCACGATGAAGAATGTTGCGTTCTGGATTCTGATTGGTCCAAAGGTTTTGAGCAATCATCAAATATTGATGTCCAATCAAATATGTTATAATTTCTATACTGACAACAAGGTTTATTCAAAATAATGTCCTTTATTTTAAAATCAACTTCCAGCTTGGTTTTCGTTGAGGTTTATTGGGATTGTGACATTTATTAGTTTATTAGTGAAAAAAATAATAACGGGTGAATATCAACAGGAGTGTTTAATATTGATCAGGCATTATATTATGACCACCTGCTTAATATTGTCTTGGTCCCCTTTTGCTGCTAAAACAGTTCTGACCCATCGATCATTAACAGCATGAACTTCTTCAGCAGTTTGAGCTACTGGATCTCGTCTGTTGGATCGGACCACATGGTCCAGCCTTCGCTTCCCACATGCATCAATGATCCTCGTCCCCCACGACCCTTTTGCCGGGTCACCACTGTTCCTTCCTTGGAACACTTTTAATAGATTCTGTCCACTGCAGACCAGGAACATCTTACAAGAGCTGCAGTGTTGGAGACACTCTGACCCAGACGTCTAGATGCCACAATTTGTCAAACTCGATTAAATCCTTACGCTCGCCCATTTTTCCTGCTTCGAACATAAACTTTAAAGAACAAAATGTTCACCTGCCATGATGAGAAGATCATCAGTGTTCTTCACCTCACCACTCAGAATGTTATGGCTGATCAGTGTATTTCTTTTCACGCTCCATAAATGGTATATTAGTTAAATTTTTTGATTAAAATATACAAAACTTTAATGAGAATATACTACTATTACTACTAATACTAATACCGTGTAGAAGATGTGAAGAGTTAAACACCAGACACGGCTCCCACTTTGGTATTTGTACGTAACATTCGTCAGATAAAGGAGTAATTAGCCTTCATATCATAATCAATATTGCAGATCAGCTCTCTGACCCTGTGATGTACGACAAGAACGCGGAAAATAATCTCATCGTTCTCCGCCACTGTTTTTTCCCGGAAGGCATGCGAGATACAAACACGCATGAGGAGCAGGATTTCTAATCAATGTCCGCATCATCAGCTTCTTCATCACGCTCATAATTACAGCGCTTTCTGTAAAGAACGTACAAATCTGAGCATAAGAAAGTTATAATTATTTACAAGTTGGCACAGTGTATGTAAATATATAAAATTAATTAGATGAATATTTACATATACAACATAAAGTGGTAGCCCAGTTGTTGGAAGTTTGAAGGCTCAAGCCCTGATATCACAAGCTGCCACTCATTAACTCTTTGTGCTCCAGGGGGCGCTGTATTATGGCTCATCCTGTGCTCTGACTCCAGCTTAATAACATCGTTGAATATGCGAAGAAAGAATTTCGCAATGTTGTAATGCGATTCCGCTCAATTCCGTTTTATTTCTAGAACGCCTCTCACAATGGGCATTGTCTCGAAGCAGCTGTTCAGAATGTAAGAATTATAGAACAAAAAATTTAATTTAAGTGAATTATGTGTATTCATCATTCATCATGATGGAATTACTAAGAAGCCTGGAGAGGAACCAGACTTAAAAGAGGAACCCATCATCATCTGGGTGACACCAAGAGTGTGAAAAAAACATTACAAACACTGGAGAGTGGAAAATATCACGAGTGTGATTGTGACTAATGTCCTTTCTACACTTTTATATATGTAACATGTGGAAAGCAATCAAATAAAATTAATTTTAATAAATTAAAACACGTAGCTGAACACGGCCGCTGCTGCATCGGAAACCAGGAGAAAATGGATTCTCCTGCACGTTCTTTTTTCACATCCCCCATTTTGCGTGTGGTTTCCACTGAAGTACGTCGCTCTGCACGTGCAATTTGGACTGGATTGAGTCTAATAATAAGAAACAGTGCATCTCAAAGCAACAGGGACCTCAGAAATCGCTAGGAGGTTTTTTTTTCGACTGCTAATGATAAGAAGTCAAACCGTTTCTGCTCCCGACTTAAAAATAAGGAGATGGGTACAGAGAGACAGGGTTGTCACGCCTTTAGCTCATTACAGGAAGAAAATGTAAGGCCTGTGTGGGCAGCCATGTTTCTTTGTACACTTCTGAAGATTCGGGAGCTCTGAAAGACACACACAGGGGATCTGAAGTGATCTAGTGCTTAGTGGAAGAGGAATAATGACCGGTGAGCGCTGACCCTCATCCCTCCCGCCTTTTCTTTCAGTTCTTGCTTCGAAATGAAGGGAATTTTTCTCTTTTTTCTTCACCTTTACCATGGCATCGGCATTGCACGGGGTGAAAATGCATCAAATGCAAAGGTACAAGAAAGAGAACGGATAAAAGCTTCATGGGACGTGGGAACGTGAAATACAAAGCAGCGAGGGACACTTGCAAATAAATTAATGTAAAATAAAAATCAGTGTTTGACACAGATACACACAAGGTCACGTATGAACCAAGTGTCTATGGATCCAGGGACATTTGGGGGGGCAGACATAACAACATTGTTCTTTATTTGTTTTGTCTTTAAGATAAATAAATAAATCTACAACAACAATATTATTATTAATAATAATAATAATAATAATAATAATAATAATAATAATAATAATAATAATAATAATAATAAAAAGGATCAGGTTCCAGCGCTGAGTAAAATGTGTGGGTAAACCATCTTGTAGTATAAATACGTAGCATGCTTTGTGCTTGCTAACTACCCATTAGCTACAACAATCCATGTCTTTAAATCATGTTTTTATATACTTACATTTTATTTAATATCCTCTAAAATATTTATGCGTGAGTAGAGTTCAGTCTTCGAGAGACGCCATCATCGACACTCCAGACTACAGTGTTAAATACAAATACAATATATGCAGAAAAGTTTGTGGACACCTAAGTATCAGATTGGTATGTGGTTCTTTTTAAACGTCCCATTTCACATCCAGTCCCTATTTACTGTTATAATAGGCACCACTCTTCTGGGAAGATGTTCCACAAGATTGTGTGGAGATTTGCGTTAATTTCATTTAGCCACTTAGTAAAGTGAGGAGGCCCAGGATGGGCAGTAAGCGTTCACATTCATCCCAAACATGTTCAATGGGGTTAAAGCTCTATAACAGGACACTCAAGATCTTCTACACACTTCCAACCCCTGTAAAGCAGATCTTCATAGAGCTGGATTTATGAAAAGGGGATTGTCATGCTGGAAGGGTTCGGGTCGCTTAGTTCAAGTGAAAGGAAAATTTAATGTAAGCAAATCCATCCAACTTTGTGCTAACAGTCTGAGGAAGAAGCAGAGAGTACGGCTAGAAAAGCCTGGCGTTCGAATATAAATGCGGTTAGTTGAAAAAGGGTCAAGCTCGCCCACATAATTTTCTTACATACAAAAATATATTAATTAATAATATAATGTTAGGGAAATCATTTGATGCAGTTCCCCTACAACAGGTCTAAGAAAGATCTCTCATGCTTTACAGCATTCTAACTCAGTAAAAGGATGCTCAGAAATGTTTCACTAGTCTTTTATGTGTGGATTATATCTTAGCATTCAATATACTCATCCCATCCAAACTCTTTACCAAGATCTCCATGATCTGGAAATCAGGAGTTCCATCAACCCCTGGATTCAGAACTTTCTTACTGCTAGACAACGGTGTGTGCAAATCAACAGCACGCTCTCATTCATTCCAATCAGCAATACACAAAAAAATTCTACAAGGTGTCATGCTGAGCCCGCTGCTGTATCTTATAAATACAATATATCGCAAAAAAATGTGCACCCCTCACCATCACACGTATATGCACTTCTTTTCCAAACTGTCAACACAAATTTGATTGCTTCTGTGGCTTTACAATTTTCCTTTATTCCAACTATGATACCCAAATTTGTACCAGCATGAGAGGGACATGAGAGGAACTGACCTGAGGAACTGTCTTCTGACCTAGATCTAATTGACCATCTTTAGGAAGAACTGGATTGTTTATAACACTCAAAAGCTCAGGAAATAAATCTGGAGTTCATGGCTTTGATGCAGCTCAACATCTACAAAATGCAGCACAGAAAGAAAGATGGGAAAACAACAAGGAGATGGTTAGGGCCCTGTTTGACTGGTGTCATGGACAATATTTTGTCTCTCCTACTCAGGACCTAAGATGCCTGAGATACACAAATCTCTGGGTTCCTAGTTGGAAGATCAGAGGTTCAAGCCCTAGTCTCAACAAGCTGCCATGCTTTTGCCCGGCACTGTATCCTATGCTCTGAAATCAGCTTCATAATGTCATAACTTTATCTTTTTTTTTTATTTATAGTCAAACTGCTTTAACAAAGCTGATAAGACTACAAACAGTCCTCAGCAACATCTACAGCTTAGTGTGAAGCCCGTCCTCTTAGTCTAAATGATTTCCTGGTGCCCAAGAGTGCGTTGAGACTGGCCAGGACACACTCCTGGCAATGCAAAAGACATGTAAGGCATGCTGTGTCAGTTCGGCAGCCTGTTAACACATACGCTCACCTCCCTTCTTCCATCTGGGGGGTTGGTTCAGAACAATCGGTACTCAGACACCCAGACTGAGGGTCAGCATCCACCCCTGAGCCATTGGGAACATCAACAAGCCTTTACAGCAGCAGGTGCCTTAAAGGGTATGACTAAATTCAGTTTCCTTTTTATTTTGTACATCTTGTCTTGTATTGTATAAGTCCACAATGGGTAATAAAAACTTAAGTAAATTTTACTTTAAATCTAGAAGTTAAATAAAATATTTTAACTAAATAGACAGCAACCAGTGACATATAGTATAGTATAGTATAGTATAGTATAGTGGTATAATTATATAGTATAGCATTATATAGTGCATTATAGTTATATTAAAAGTATAGTATGGTACAGTATAGTGAAGTACAGCATAGTACAGTATAGTATAGTGAAGTATAGTATAGTACAGTACAGTATAGTGTAGAATAGTACAGTTTAGTATAGTATATTACAGCATACTACAGTATAGTATAGTATATTATAGTATAGTACAGTACAATACAGTATAGTGTGAATTTTGGAAGGGTGCAAGTTAAAAGTAAAGTATCACAAATCTATCACAGTATGGCCCATGGGCACGGTCTTTACCCCATAACTGTTCAGTATACAAACAATTATTTTTTAAGTTGCACTGGATAAGGGCATCTACCACATGCTATAAATGTAAATGTATAATAGTATTGTTTAATCTTGTTTACCACTCTGCGTCTAGGTTTTGTTGCTGTTCCATGTTTGCCATGTTTGTTTTTAATTTTTATCATTATTGCTTTGTGTCTATAGGTCATAGTTATGTTTTATGTTTGATAAATAATGTGCACTTGCACTTGTCTTCGTTACCAACCTTGTAACACAAAACACAAAATACAATGACCTGTTTTTA
>MU551567.1:5311924-5344424 GCA_024362625.1 Silurus asotus | reverse complement strand
CTGATCATTAAAGGTCATGTTTGAAACCTTCTCCACATCCTGAACAGGTGTGTGTTCAGTCTTTGGTCAGTTCAAAGGGCATACTATTGTTTGTCTCTGTACACTGGGATCATGTGATGGTCAGGACGTTCGACCCACAGTATCCAGCATATGTAATAAATTTCATCTCATTAAAGAGGCTTAAATCAGAAAAGGCATAAAGAAAGAAAGTCAACAAACATGAAACTCCGAAGTGAAATCATACGTTATTAAACGTACGAATGAGATTTTTTCATACAAAAATATGAAGAAAATGTAAATGGTATTGGGGCGAATGTGAAGCAGACACACGTAGAGCGAAACCCTTCTGTGCTGCTTTATTGTCCCGACGCTTTATTCACCTTTATTCCGCATACAGACGCGGCACATCAGACGCGGCGCATGATCTCGGCTTGTACTCGTCGTGGTTTGGGATTCGGGGTCGGTTTCGGCTGCATGGTGCGGTGTATAACACGGCGGATGCTGGCTTTTTTTTGTTGATGTTATTCAGAAGCAGCGGGCACCGGCGGTGCGTTGATATTAGAGAAGCAGCTGAGAGCCACAGGTAAGCTCTGAGGTTCGCTCTAATCCTCTGCTTTGAATGGAAAGCATGCCATGATGCAATTCACTCCTTACCAAAAGCAAAAAAAAAAAAAAAAAAGAGGCGATGGAGAGTAATGCCATTTTCTCCGGGCTCCTATGACGAGAGCGAAATGGAACGCAGGAGCCTGTTGGAGAACTCCGAGCTCGAAGCTCCTCAAAACACAAATTTGGTGTTAAAGTTTTCTGGGATTTTCGACGACAGGAAAATATGCAGTTCACTGTTTTTCTTCATTTGTGTAATTGCTCTCCCAAGACAAGAGCGACAACCATTGCAATAATAGTGTCCAGGTTGTGTGTGTGTGTGTGTGTGTGTGTGTGTAAGCCAGTTTTGCACGCTCTGACACCTGTGACCCTGTTTACACTCCCCACCTCACGCTCTCAGCCCATTCTCAATCCGCCTGGTCTGCTCTAGTTTAGAGAATACATTACTTTCACCTGGACTACACACACACACACACACACACACACACACACACACACACACACACACACACACACTCACACACACAGTTTAGAAGAGTGTGTAGAAGAAAAGCGAAGGCCACGGAGCAATTTGCAATGCATTGTAGCTCCTGCGCCGGTGCTGGAGAGACGAGATAGAGGCCGTAGCCGGAAAGAACATTAAAAGCTTGTTTTGTACGCGGCCCCCTGCTGGCAGGGAGCAGATCAAAGCCGAGGACGGAAATGGGGGGAATGTGTGGAGTGCAGTAATCACACACTCGCTCAGCCGGCACACCTTCAACCATCAACCTCTCTTTCTCTCTATTTCTCAATTTCCCCTTCCCTTTTTAACACTTGATTCTTTTTTTTTTTTTTCTCTCTTTGTACACTTTCTCCACTTTCCGTTCTCTCCGTCTCTCCTTCCATCCTCCCGACAGTCGCTAAGGAGACGGGGCGGCGTGTCCATCACCGCAGCTGCACACATTCCCCTCGTGTAGATTTGGTTCGGCCCTAATTAAGGCTTCTCCTATTCGTGTGCGGAGATAATTGGACTTTCATCTCACCAGGACGCTGCAGCCAAATCTATTCTTCGCCCTTTTAATAGGGAACAGGGAGGGTGGAGGCTCGCGCAAAGAAAAAGATAAATGGAGAAAAAGATGGAGGGGGGTGGAGGAGGAAAAGGAAGGATGGGACGGGGGGTTGTTTCTTAAGGGTACAATTCAATAATTAAACATATCTCGGGTTACAGATACATCTCCACGCATGAAATTAAATGGCTTCAGCTTTTGTTTCTGGGGGCAGATGCGCCACGCTCAGGGACGGGAAAGGGTTAAATTTCAGAACTGCTTGTCTCATATATTAAGGGGAACAACAGAAAGAAGCCTAATGAGAAGGGGACCTGGAAAGGTAATGCTTGTGGGAAATCAGAGAAGGCCCACGGAGATTAGGGCCCTCCGCAGGGCCTGTGCAGCATCCCCGCGAACAGGCACAAACAAGCCTATAAATTCATCCGAACGCATCCCGCTTTTGCGCGAGAGCACGCTTATGGGGAAAGAAGATATGCGCCGCGCAAGCCAAGAAAAGCTCAGGAGAGGCCGGGGGATAGCGAGCGGCGCCACAAATTCCGATCCTTCCGGTTTGATTAAATGTCCTCATTGCGATGCGTCGACTACAGCAGGTTTGTGCGGAGTCATTTCCCGAGCAGGCGAACGTGAAGCCGCGATGAAACATACGTTTCGTTACGTCGCTGAACGAGGCTGAGGAAGCGTTTAGGAGTTATGAAATGAGCGGGGAAAACCCCTGGAGATTGGAAGCAGGAGGGGTTTTCTTTTCCTCTTTTGACTTTCTTGACACGGAGTATGGAGTGTATTTATAGGCTTGGAGAGGAAATCATAAAATGCACACTATAATATCAAAAGTTTGTGGACACCTGACCTTTCCTGCCATATGTGGTTCTTCTCCAAACTTCGGTATTTAATGCGGTAGCATAACATTTTGCATTCACTTGAACTTAAAACCCAAAACCTGTTCCAGCATGGTGAGAACCATGAACATGTGCTTCACATGGTTTGATAGGAAGATCACTGGCTGTACCCTCAGACGTCCTCACCTCACCAACCTGACTTTACTAACACCCTTGTGGCTGATGAACACAAATGTCCACAAGCACCCTCTAAAATCAAGTGGAACATCTTCCCAGGAGAGTGAAGGGAAACAGAAGAGCAAAATTGAGACTAAAATGTGGAATGCGATGCTCAAAAAGACCCAGACCAGGTGAACCAGGTGTCCGCAAACTTTTGGTAATATAGTGTGTTTTGTACAGAATGATCCAATGCAGTCATTTCAATTTGTTTTAAACATCAGGCCTTGTCTTTCTCGAGCCGGTAGGCAGCAATGAACCCGAATGGACACGAGTAGAAACGTGAAGCGAAGACGTTTACAAAATTGGATGAGGTCCTCATGAATATCGCACAAATTAATCCATCGCTACGTGCACGCTTAAAATGCGATGCTCAGGAGAAGTGGCACGGTTCAGCACAACCCACTGCAGAAAACAGAGCCTTTCCTAAAAAAAAAAAGAGATTTTTTCCCCCAGAGGTAAATATTTTGTAAAATGGGACTATTACACGTGCAAACCCTGTGTTGTTACCTGCTGCGCTCAGGACAATCATGCAGCTAGAGTTTGTATTGTATACGCTGAAGTACATCATCAGAAAGCACAATAAACATGCTGAACATGTCTAAAAAAAAAAGATAAATAGACCCGTAGGAGGGAGAGGAAGTGAAAAACAGCTCCAGCGTCATTTCCAAACAGTGTTGGAAGAACGTTAACACGTTCCTGGATGAGAGCAAGGAGACACCCTGATGATTATGTTTAATAATACGAGTCACTGCGACAACCCTGAAATCTTTTTTTATTCGCCTATGTCAAAGCAAATCGCTAGTAATTATGATTGTTATTATTTTTTGTATTAAAGGAAGACACGGCCTGCATTTACAGTTACGGCTATTGTTCTTGAGTTTTGGAGGTTGCTTCTGGTTCGCATTTACGTCCTTGTTGAGCTTCTCTTCGGATAAAGAGAAGCTCAACAAGCAGCAGTCTTATAAAAGACTGCTGCTGATTCCTCAAGTTCTACAAATTAGACGTATTTTCCGACCCTCTTGCTGTGTGACGTCAGTCAATTTTTCCTCTACTTGAACCAGAAGATCTGCTTTACATGAGGATGTTGGAGTGGAAAGACCTCCTGCTATAGAGCTCCAACCCTATTGGACAACTAAGTGTGGTGGATCTGGAGTCGATCCCATGAATCTTCTCAAAACACCAGTACTATCTCAGGCCTCCACACACACACACACACACACACACACACACACACACACACATTTACAGCCAGGGGGCAATTATTATTCACAGATTCACGCCGGCATCAAATCAGGGAACCAGAACTGTGAGGCAGCTACGTTTCCACACCTCTTTAATAAAAAACACGAATCCGTTCAACATCCAGTTTCACCACTTGCTCTAGATGTTCCTGTTCCTCTAGACTGCTTTTAAAAGGAAAGTGTGTGTGTGTGTGTGTGTGTGTGTGTGTGTGTGTGTGTGTGTGTGTGTGTGACATTTCCACAGATGTGAATCGTCCATGTGAGACGACACAAACAAACACACGTTAGCTAGAACAGAGATGACAATCTGGCACTGAGAGAAAGACAGCACTCAGAAGCTCCAGGTGTATTTGTGGTTCACTCAGCTGTGATGCTCCTCAGCCCGAGTTTGACCCTGATGGTGATGTTGATGGTGCAGTAGAAATGAGCGTCAGGCTGCGAATACGTTCTGTAGCCTGTTCTTCTAGGAGAACACTGAGAAGGACACTGATGAGAGGAACACAGGGAGGAACGAGACAGCTTTAATATCTGGGCCAGTTCAGAAGATGGATGAGATGAAATCTGTTTCTCACACACACACACACACACACACACAAACACACACACGCTTTGTTCTCTCTAGTATACACCACATGCTCGGGTCAGATCGCTTCAAAAGTGACAGAAATAGCAGAATTGTTTATATTAAGATGCAGAAAAATGAAGGAAATTCACAAGTGTGCTGTATTTCATTCACTTTTTTTCACCCATGGAATAACCAAAAGTATGTGCACCCCAACAGTCCCTGTTGAAAATAATTCCAGATCTATTGCACTTGTTCTACTATAATAAACTCCACTCCACTCTTCTGGAAAGGCTTTTACTAGATTTTTGGGTTTGGCTGGAGGGATTAATAATCGTTCAGCTGTAAGAACATGAGGAGGATCAGACACTGATGTTGGAGATCATCAGGAGGCTCCAGGTTTGGTCTATCACTACGATTGAGGAGGATGCTTCATCTCCATGTTAATGTGGCTGAGAAGGTCAGAGCTTTGCGCAGGACACTCAAGTTCTTCTACTTTTACCTTAACACCAACAACCATGTCTTTATGGAGCTTGATTTATGTACAGGAGCATAATTTGACACTGATGTTGGTTAGAAGGCTCCATCTTCTGTTCATCCCAAAGGTTTTTAGTCGTACTGAGGAGGAAGAGGATGCTCCACTTCCAGATCATCTCAGAGTTGTTCAGTGGGGCTGAGAAGGTTAGGGATTTGTGCAGAACACTCAAGTTCTTCTAGTTTGACCATAAGACCAACAATTATATCTTCATGGAGCTTGATTTGTGTACAGGAACATAGACATGCTGGAACAGTGTTTGGGATTCTTGGTTAAAAAATATCATTTAAACCTTCTCAACAATTTTGTGCTTTGAAATGGTGAAGAAATGATGGTCCTGTGTTGGATATCGGTGGAGACGTGGATGAGGCTTGTGTTGAAATGTGGTGACTGGTGCGAATGATGCCGATCATCAAAGTGAGAATTTATCAGCAGATCAAAAGTAGGAGATGTGGAATGCTGAAACTTCACCTCTGGCGTAGAAACATATGGGAGGACAGGAAAACCTGGAATTGTCAACAGCTGATGGGTTTTAAAGGGTTTTCTATATAAGGTGTTTCTGGAATCACGTTAAGGAGGTGGATATCTCACAGCATCCTATCTTCATGACCGAACAAGCAATTAGTGTGAGATGTAAATAATCTTGTTCTAATCCCCATCTCCATCATTCCGATGCTCAAACCCTCTTCTTCTTTATAAAAAAGAAAGCATGAGTTCCTCAGAAGCAAACAGAAATGCTGCTTATCGTTGTTTTCTTCAAACGTGTCATCCTGTATTTTTGTTCGAAGCACTCATGTTGGGGTTTGTACTCTTCCCAGTGCTGGATTTATGCCGGACTGGTTCTACTTACGCAGCATGTATCGGTTGTCTCGAATCTTGTTGTCTATTTGCTCTGTAATTTATACTACACGATTTTTCCAGCGATTATCTTGTACTGCTCTGTCACCAAGGCCTTCGAGAACACTCTCTCATTCCATTGTCTACAGTTAGAATAACAATCTCTCTCTCTCTCTCTCTCTCTCTCTCTCTCTCTCTCTCTCTCTCACTCTCTCTCTGCTACATCCATCCTAAATCATATTCTTATTAAATCTAAATTCGGTTCCTCCTGAATAAAACCTGCACTAAAGAGACACTTCTTCTCTCCACCAAAATCCATTGAGGAGAACATTTACATAAGTGTTTCTTAAAATAAGCAGGATGGAAACGTTCTCCACTCGTTCTCCACCCGCTGCTCGACATGTTTGCCTATTTATGAAGCGAATGCACGCATTTAATAAAAGTACTAGGCAAAGTGTTCACGTTGTGTGATTTTTCAATTAGTTTTTTTTTTTTTCCCCCAAAGCTTTCGAGAAAAGTGTTTTTGTTCTGGTGACGGTATTGCGGGGACGATGGACTTTTTCGTTCTGAGAACTTTGCTAAATTGATTGAGATTGAGAATGGAAAGTAAAGAAATAAGTCCATAAATAAAGAAAGAAAGAAAGAAAGAAAGAAATATGAACGAAGAATTGTATGTACATTGTGTGTGTGTGTATGTGTGTGTGTGTGTGTGTAGCAGGAGGCTTTATTGTTGGCCTAAAGCAGCTCCTAATTGAAAGGTAGCTATAAAAACGGCAGGTGTCCAGCCCTCAGTGCCTCTAATTGGCAGCCTGGAAAGGCAACTGTGCGAAGAAGGGAACTGCTGGGACGGACGTACACCTCCGCACGCAAAAAAATAAAAATAAATAAAAAAATATACAGAGACTTGCAATAAAAAAGTCCGTTTTCTATAATATGCCGACGGCTCGCTGTGTCTTTGGTGGTGCGTTATTGGTCTGCGCTGTGCTCTAGCGCTGCTACTGAAATCATTTCTCTGCTAATGCCAAGAAAGGAAAGAAACAGATATAATTCTGTTCGGGTGTAGTATTAGCCGTGTGAAAGATCAGCATGCGGTATGAGGCAGGGGTCTGCGCTGTGAGAACCGGAGCCTTGATTGAGCAATCATTTGCTCTCCATGTATATTTTATACAGGGATTATCATGTGTTGTACGTTTTACATATTTTAGTATTCAACAACTGGATGTGTTTGGGAAAAGGCCAAATGTTAAAATACTGACTAATGCAAGCGGTGTTACACTGCCGAAAGCTCCGAAGACGTGCTACGCTAAAACAGGGTCAGCACCAGTGCCGGGAGCGATAATGGTCCAGGAGAGAAGAAATCCTTTTAAGATGTGGCTCACATTTTCGACAGAGAAAAGTAGAAATATTTAGATATATACGATTTGCCTAATGCAAGTTCTGGCTTTGAGTACACGTTTCAGAAATTTGGTCCAGACATGTAGTGGCTTGATGAGTAGTATTAGTGTTAATCGCATGTCTCCTGACAGGGTTTTGAGAAACAGCAGTAATTTAATATTTATTCGTGTTTCTCTGAAACACTGATTATCAGACGTGAAATGTTTTACTGCCATAAATAAAGTCTGAGTTGCTTATTTAATATGATGACAATCTCATGTGCAGAAACAGCATTGTTTTTTTATTTCGCCCCATTTGTTGTGAAAAGGAAATCGTGTGGCAAGGAAATGCTTTTCGGCATGGGAAATAAAAGTGGGCCAAAGTGGTGCTTCTCAGATTTCTTGTTTTGTGTGTGTTCTGATCTTAAAACAACTTTAACAAAAGACCCTGAGAGTCTGCGTCCGCCAGCCAGGGGTGACTCGGTTCAAAGGTTAGAGCAGAAAACAAACAAGACTTGGGATTTGGTTTAGTGATCACAGAGTAGGTGTGAACATCTAGGATGACTTTAACGTTTATATCTAAATAAATGTAATTATTAAACCAATAGAGATCCGATACTGTGCCTCTGCAGCATCTCACAATTCATAAAACATTGCAATGTTGGACTTCTGATCAAAAGGTCTTAAGTTCAAATACCATCACCACTATACTGACACTGCTGGGCCCCTGAGCAAGGCCCTTAACCCTCAACTGCTCAAGTCACTCTGGATAAGGGCATCCATGAATAGATTTGTTCGACTTCTGATCAGAAGGTCATGAGTTCAAATCCCACCACCACTAAGCAGCCAAAGCTGGGCTTTGTAGTAAGTTGCTCTGGATTAGGGCATCAGCCAAATGGCATGAATTTAAATCATAATGTTGGACAACTGTTTAAAAGGCGATGAGTTCAAATCCCATCACCACTTAGATGCCATTGCTGGGCCCTTGAGCAAGGCCCTTAACCCTCAACTGCTTAGTTTTTAGTCGCTCTGGATAAAGCAGTTATCCAAATACCATAAATGTGAATGCAAATGTAAAGATTAGAATCTGATAATAAGGTTATGAGTTCAAATCCCACCACCACCACCACCACATTGCCACTCTTGAGCCATTGAGCACGGCCCTTAACCTCTCAGGTGTATAAATAGTATAACTGCGCGTCACTCTGAATAAATCCATCTGATGTCAAATCTTTCTTGTAGACGGCAAATTAAACCAAACATACCAAACAACTTTTCCATTACAGACTCCTTCGGTCTGCTGCCTCGGGTTAAACTGTGGCGTCTGGAGTTAGCAGACTTCTCCGTTACACAATGCAGTGCATGGCCCTGAGCACACTAAATGAGCTGTTGATTTTGTGTGGAAACGCGTCTGCATGCTTCTCTCCCCTCGTCCTTGGCCTCACCTCTCGTTCTATTGCCCAGACCTGATTCAGCAGCTCGATCTCCTGAGGAAACAAGGGATTTGGTTTTCCGCCGGCCCGGTTTGTCCTCGCGCAGGCCTGAGCTGCAGCGGTGAGGATCGGATCGATCAGCACAGTCAATTAGAGCACTAATGTTTTAATCAATGGTCCTGTAAAAGTATGACAGGAGGCCATCATTAACTGGCTGTAAATTTATGACGAACGCCGGTGGTGTAACTGGGAATTTGTAAACAGCGCATATGATAAAGTAAAGCTCTCTCTTCCTTTCTCTCTCTCTCTCTCTCTTTCTCTCTCTCTCGATCTTTCCCTCTCTTTTTCTCAGATCGATAGAATTGATCAGGCCCCCAGCATTAAATAAGCTTCAGATGCAGGAATTGTACTCGGCTGATATTACTTCATTCCCCGAGCCGTGTCGCTTCTGCCTCTGTTATTCGATTCTCTGTAGCTGCACCCCCTCCCCTCCCCCTCTCTTGATAATTACAGGTTTTTCAAAAGCCTGCTGGAATAAATATCTCCAGATTAAGTCAAGCCGTCAACACAGAGGCCACGCTGACGGATCGCAAATGTGACATGACAAGTTGCTAATGGGGACCGGGAAAGACACACGGTGATTACGCAACCGGCACAAATATAAATATTTAGATCAATGTCTAACTGCTTACTATACACGCGGACATCGCGGGGACATCGAAGAGCCGGCGCTCTGACGCCGTTAGCGTATCGTTAGCGTCAAATAAACCCATCAAGTGACACGCAGGCATCTGGATATTAAATACGGCCAGAGTTAAGGATTAACTTTGGCATAAAGGTTCATCCAACATAATAAAACATGATGTATTTAAACTTTCAAGAGGAATAAATGTTCTTTAGGGGTCCTACAAAATCTCCACAAATGTTGCTTAGCGAAGCAGCTTCCCTAGACTGTGTTTGTGCTGAATATCGTGGTATAGCGTAGCTGATTATCAGTGCATGCCATATTGACAAAATCCACAAAACAAATCTACAGTAATTCAGTTTACATCTTAAAGAGATTTTTTTTTCCAGAGGCAGGAATAAGAATGTTTTTGAAAGAGCATTTAAAAGATTTCTCCCTTTTTATGGCATTCTGATACCATTCTGTTAGCAGAACTTGACATTCTGAAGCTAGTTGTGATCATTTTGTTAACATAAAACTGTCTTTTTTATGCTGTCAGGAAACGGTGTATTCTCCAAAATGTTCACGTCTTAACTTCCAAAATGATTGTCCTGTGATAAACTCCAATGCGGATAGAAAAAGAGAAGAGTTTAAATCCTGACGATGACGCAGACATGTGCTTCCGGATGTGAAGGTTAAAAAGGATACCATACTTTCCCGCCCTGGTAATCAGAGCAGTATTAACCAATCACAGGTGTCTAATAGTTTGTGTATGTGGAAGAGGGAAGACAGTGTTTTTGTCTGAATGAAGAATGAGGTGCAGTTTGAAAGGATGAGTTTGGTGTATGAGGAGATATCAAAAAAGACCCAAGACGAGTTTTGTAAAGTCCCAACAGAAAGCAGCAAGGCTGCACGCACAGTCACAGGGAGCACCGGCCTTCATTAATCAGTGTTCCAAAAGACATGGTCCTGTATACATCCGGAGCTGTGCGCCCAGTGCTGTTCTGAGCATGTGTGTTTACACGTCGGCGATTTCATCATGAACAGCATGTTAGAACTTCTGTTTTCACCCTCTTTCTGAAAATTAAGATCCGGACGCAAAGGTCTGCGTTTTGACAACACTGCAGAGATCCAGCGCTTGGAAACATTTTGATCCCACATATAAGTTGGTTCCTAGCTGGTGTATGAAAGGAGATAGCTGGATTTGTGAGTGCGAAATTGGGAAGAAAATGGAAAACCAGAGGAAGAGTTCATTACAGTATTATCTGCTTTGCTTTGGTAAGGTTTTACAACTGAAAGTTTGTGTCCAAAGATACGACAGATGTCAGGGTAGGATTGAGAAGAACAGCGCATGGGACTGTTATTAATTAAAATGCTTTGATTTTCTCCAAATCTTTGATCTTCCCTTCAAATCCACCCATTTCTTAATTATTCTGATTAAGATCACTTCCCGTCATCCTGCCATTTCAATGTGGAGGAAAACTATTTAAAAATATTTTTTTTTATAATAAATTGTCATACGTGTACAGTACATTGAATTCCTTTATTTTGTAAATCCTAGCTTATACCCCCCTGGAGCAGACAGGGTTAAGGAGCTTTGCTTGAGGTCCCCAAAGGGGCAGCTTGACAGTGCTGTGGTTTGAACTCATAACCTTCTGATCAGTATCCAGGAGCTTTAAGCACTGAGCCACCGCCCCCCATTTTCACACCGCTGCATGAGCAATAACCTTTTGATATGTAAACGCTGCTTTCAGAGGTACCTTTATGAATGCAAATCACTCATTGAACCTACTTTCTTTCCCCCGTTTGCTTTCCTTAGCAGATTTCTCTGCTACTTTGTGAAAGCGAGCCCCATTCAGAGGGTACGGCGGCCCGAGACGTGAAGCTGCCAGGTGAAACCCAGCTGGTCCTCGAGTACATCTGAGGAAGAGCATCGCAGGGTAAAACAAGGAGAAGAGAGAAGGCCTGGTTCCTGCCAAAACCACTCCAAAGCTTCTGCAACAAAGATGTTTTTCATGCTCGCTTCTGAACTGAGAGAGAAAAAAAGGGTGGCTGAGAGAAAAAGGCAGACGAAAGCAGATGAAAGAAATGTGCAAACACCAGGGATTTTCAGTAATTGTACAATATAATATGAATATATATATATATACATGTAGTTGTGCATTACAGAATGTTAGTGCATGATGCAAAGGCGAATAATGTCCTGAGGTGAAAGCCTCACACCTCGCTCTGGATTATCACCTTCTACCATATTCGCTTTCCAGCACTGATATATGTATTAAAGCTCACGTTGAGGTCTGTGATGCAAACATACATTTTAATAAACAATCATAAAAAAGAGAAAAATATCTAATTTGACCATTATCGTTATTTTTTTTTATTTCACGTGTATCTGTGTCGTGTCCTCACTAATAATGAAGAAGCTGTTGGAGGCATCTACTGTTCCTGTTTTTTTGGAATCTTTCTCATTTTAACCTTTTCTTCTCCAGTTCATCAAATTCATCAAGAGCATCGACCTATCTCGCAAAATCACCGCATTTCAGTCTCTCAGTTGCTTTAGAGCGTTTCTCAGATCAGAGTTTCAATCCTCAAAATGACTCCTTTGACCTCCGCATCACGTCGTCTTGTGCACGTCATACAATCATTTCTCGTTGCTTTAAACAAATTGCGAATGCTTTGGTACATTCATTTAACCGATTTTCTACAAGTGTCTGCTGTTTCCTACACTGTCAATTGTTTATTCGATCAATTAATCAGATGTTGCACTTGAACTTTATGTTTGTGTTGATCAGAATATATTATACTGTTCTCACCTGAAAGATTTAACCCCCAAAACATCTCAGCATCAGTTCAGTAAACGTAAAATGTTTAAACCAGTTGTCAACCAGTCAAGTTTTAATTTCTATAAAACTTGTACATTCACACAAGTACCGTATTTTTTGGACTGAAATCCAACAACAAAGCGGCTAATTTATGAATTGAAACGAAAAAAAACGCACCCCACACGTGTTCTGAGCTGCACGGCATCGGGAGAAATTTTTTATTTTTTTTTAAATGCACGACTATGCCAAAAGATAAATAAACTCCCGAGATAAATAGTTGTAAAGGGAAGGAGGAAGACAGTGAACAATTACTTTCTTGGTAGGCTACTGTTTAGATACAAGCAGTTGTAACGCGTTGAGTCTGGGTGAAGGGAGAGCTCACTAACTCCAGTTACAACAGAAATCATATAAGCATAGACAGGTTTCCAAAACTCGTGCTTTTTTATTTTTCCTGGCAACAGCATTACGGGTTAGTCAAAGAAACTTACAAATGAGCATTAGAAAATAATAAGGACATATTCCTCAGTCTTGCACACACGCAGTAATAACGGAAAAATGCAGTGCCAGGCTATTCCCAAAATAGCGCAACATATTTCACCCGTTACACCGTGTGTAACATATCTTGTGTTAAAGCCTGTGTAAAGTACATTAGTGTGGCTTATATACAGGTACGGCTTATTTATGTTCAAAATAAAAATATTTGTAAAATTCAGTGCTTATATTCGGGTGCGTTTAATATTCCGGAAATTACGGTTCTTACTTTTAACAGATGAACTGAGGATTTGGAGAAAAGTAAAGGCTTTTGCAAGAAATCCAATGTGTTTGTACAAATTGTTTAGAGAAAATATTTACAATCCAGAAAGTGCATATGCTTCAAAGCAACTGAGAAAAACTGTAACCATATAAGTTACACCACATACAATATTCCTTCACTTATCTCAACAAGGTGACTAGAAGATGCTTAAAACTGCTGGTTCTTTTTGTATGGAACTGGAGGTTCTAACCAGGTGCTTATAATCAGCATATTCTTTCATTTAGAACAACGATAAAATGTCCTGTGTGTTCAATGTCCCAAACTCACATCTATACTCCCTGCAGCCAATCACAATTCACTATCCAAAGGGTGTATGGTATATATTTTAGAATGCAAAATCCATGTCTTTGGGAAAGTTTTCTGAATTCTAGCTAAAATACAATCATAAAAACGTTCCAGTTTTAGATCTATGGATATTGATTTTCTTTGTATGAATGTAAAATGTAAAAAAATTGGGGAACTCGAAAGTACTACTATTTTTGATGCATTTATTTTTTTTTACGTCGGGCGTAAAATAATAAACAAAATAATAATGAAACAAAGCTAGCATGTTTTTCTTTTCTTTATTTTTTTTTTACATTAAGACGAGTCATAACAGATTGTAGATTTACATATGGCTGTTTATCATGATTACTTTTCCTTCTACGCTTCATAGACCTTTCAGATCGCATTTAACAGCTTCTACGGTTTGCGATGAAAAAACGAATAGTATGTGCCTCATGCAAATCCACCTCATGCGGTGAAAAACTCCACGAGGCCGGCCGCTCATCCGGGACACGGGATAATTAATGCGTTATCGCACAACCATTCAATATCAGTCAAAGGCCAATCCTGAACTGACAGCAATATGGATGTTTGAAGCAATTATTCTATAATGTGATGAAAGAAGAGGGAAGAGAGAAGGAATGGTGCAGAAAAAGAAGCAGTAAAGGTCTTAGGTAGCCATTAGACGGCCCATTTTCTTCAACGACGTGCCATTGAACATTCATTTCACCAGGAACAAAACGGACTTTTCAATAAAATTGGAAATCCTGTTAATAATAATGTCAAGAATTCAGAGGTTTGTTCCTTAGAAGACAAGATTGCACAAGGTTTCCAAAACCGTTATATGGGTTAAAAATTTAGCATGTGAGAAATATTATGTAAACATCCAATCAGCAAAAAGTCCAAGATCTCCTGATAAACAACCCCAAAAAAAAAAAACCAAAAAGAACCCACTATACCCGGCCATATTCATTTGGAGGCACCCCATTGTATAGGACGTCTCCAGGTGGTAGCATGAAGTTTTCCCTTCACTTAAACTAGGAGACCCAAACCTATTCCAGCATGACAATACCCCTGTGTACCAAGTTGGATGTGTGTGGAAGATCTAACCCTATTGAACATCTTTGAGATGAAAGTGAAAGCTGACTACACCCCAGGCCTCATCAACTTCTCACCCACATCACTACCTGACTTTACTAACACTCTATCTGAATGAACCTTCTCAAATCTCCACAAAATCTAGTGAAACATCTTCCCAAAAGATTATTTTAGGAGCAAATGGAGACAAATTGTGGAATGGGATGTTCAAAAAGAGGCACATAGCAATCTTATGGTCAGGTGATCACATACTTTTGTTAATATACAGTAATGTAGGTATAATCTGTATATGTGTATATCCTGTAATAAATATTCACTTACTCTCATAACTGAGTAGGATTATTTTAATAATTATATTTAATTTCATTATAGTAATATTTTTTTATTTTTTTATTGGCTAGAAGTTAATTTTATTATTATTATTATTATCACATATATTTTACAATATCAGTTTTAAAACGAGACCCTACACAGTAATCTATAGTATAAAAGGAGTCTCCAGGGTCAGCACTTTGTAACATTCTGTACATTTTCCATTATTTCCAACATTAGGAGAGAGACATATTTTTGAAGGTGGTAAAAAAAAGATGTGAAAACGGGATCTAACTTGCTTCCCAGTTTTTGCACAGTATTGAATGTCCAATGGACGTGGTAGCTCAGTGTGTTAATGTTGGACTTTTGATCAGAAAGTCGCAGGTTTAGATCCCAGCACCACCATTCCCCAGCCCTTGACCCTCAATTACTCAGGTTTAGAACTGCGATAAGTGTCAAGTCAAGTCAAGTTTATTTCTATTGCGCTTTTTTCTTCACAACAGACATTGTCTCAAAGCATCTTAACAGAATTTAACAGTTAGGGTGAACGGTGTGTATTTATCCCTGATGAGCAGCTGTGGAGACTGTGACAAGGAAAAACTTCCTCAGATGTTATGAGGAAAAACCCTTGAGAGGAACCAGACTCATTTGGGTGACACCAAGAGTGTGATTATTTGATCTTTAAACACTACACAACACTGGAGAGTGAGAACTAACATGAGCACTGGAGTGTAAGATTGATTCCTTTCTACGGTCTTTTACAGTCATTTGAGGTTATGGAACCAGAAGCGACTTAACAAATGATAAAATAGCATTTGCAATCATCACAGATCCAAGTGTATGTCGAGTAAATCGAGTGTATGGTAATCTGTATTAGAACATCTGCCAAATAATGTAAATTTAAGCAGAAATTGATAAAAAAAAGTATATTGTGTTGTTCATTAAAAGCAGGAGGTGGTGATTGGTTGTTAAAGCATTGGACTTTGGATCTAAAGGTTGTTAGTTCAAGTTCCAATCACACCAAGCTGCAATTAATGGGCCCCTGAGCAAGGCCCCCATCGCGGCTAAGATGTATAAATGAGATAAATGTAAGTCGCTCTGGGAACTGGCGTCTGGCAAAATTTTTAATAAAATCAAAAATAAAAAGAAAGGATTTTTTTCAACTTACTGTTCAATAAGAAGAATAAAAGATTTCAGGATGTACGCCGAGAGACTCTGTTTCTAAGAGTCAACAGCGTGTTGTTACTTATTTTCCTTTACCAGGAAGATTTCCGCTTACCTCTATTACCTAAAGTCTGGGTTAAGCGTGTAACACCTGAGTGAGGAAATGTAATCATATCCACTGTGAGCCGTTTTTCTGCTCATCCTTTAGATGTTTGAAGATGAGTGGGAAAGGGAGAGATGGATTACGCTGTTGGGAAATTGGAAGAATATTAGTTCAGGGCGAATAATGAGAAATTAGACCAGACCCTCGTCATGTTCCCGAGAAATGGATGAGATGTTTAACGAGCAGGACTTGATTTTAATGAGTCGGAGTTAAAAAATCTCATTCAACACAAAATGGTCGACGCACTCGTTCGCCGCTCATGCGTGCACGAGCTCACGTGCAAACGCGGGCTCGATTATTAGCATTGCTCTCGCAGAGAAATCTGTCGCTTCAATATCCCTCGTTCGTCCTCTGTCTCCGTCTCGCTCGTTTGCTCCTTAGTGAAACCCAGAAGTTTATAGGATGGACAAAGAAGCCTTTTGAGAAGTCTTTATCAGCCCTCGCTGGCTGGGAGCTCAGAGACCACCGCCTGCTGGTGCACTCAGCATGGGCCTCGCATCCCTCTCGCTCTTTGAAACACTTCTTTTTACTCGTTCCTTCATTCCCTCGCTTTCTTCTTCTGTCCCTCGGTTTGAGTTAAAAAAAAAAATGATATGGATCCAATAAAATGGTGCTGAAAAATAATAGCAATTAAAATACAAACCGAGACTGAATCATCCTTTTTTTTTTTTCTGGCCCATCCTAGTTTTCCCTTTATCTCTTTCTTATCTGTCGTTTTTTTTGGCCACGGTGGGATGAACTGTGCCACGCTACGATGAGCCGACATCTCTCAAACGCTTTTGGCTGCCCGAGGGCACTGCCTCCGTGCCCCATTCATCCAGGGGCTAGGAAAAAAAATTGTGCAAAGAGGAAAAAAAAAAGACGAAAAGGAGGAGGAGGAGGGAGGATGAGTGGAAACGAAACACTGTTGAAAGGATGAGGCGTTTGGAGAGTCTAATGGAGGAGTTCAGGCTTCACCACCCAACCTGCTATTGATTTTTGCTCTAGATGCAAGTCTCTCTCTCTTTCTCTCTTAAAACAGCATGCTGTCTTTATTTCATTATTGCCGAGCGTAAACCCGCACGAGGCCTCTCTCTCATTTCAGTGATTAATCTGTGTTGGGAAAACACCCAAACTCCCATGCATTTTGCCCTTAATTAACAAATTGCAATATATTATTAACTTGTAGCGCAAAGAAGCTCTTCTGAATCATTTTCGCAGTGGGGGTTTCGTCGAAGCCGCTAACTACATTTTTTATTTATTTATTTCATTTTGAAGACGAGCGAATCTACTTGTTTGTTTCTAATTTGATTAAATTATACCGCCACTCAATTCTGATTAAATTATACTATCGTTAATGTGGCCATTATATTACAGGTGGAAGTAAATCGAAAGCATGTGATTAATTCCGTTCTTGCTCCAAAGACCACGGAGCGGTCCTGCAACCCCGTAGAACGGACGCCAGAGGAAAAAAAAAAAGGTAACGCAGCAGTTTCGTCTCGAGTTCGCCAAGACACAGAGTCGCCAGCTCGCCATCTGCGAAGCGAAGCTTCCTTTTCACGGACGTATGCAATATTTATCGATCCCAACTTCGGCAAACTAATTAGCTCCAATTAGTGCACTCGTTACTGTCGATTGCTAATGCACTCTCCCATTAGCCCGCTGCGCCTTTTGCACCCTAATTGCTGACCTCCTGGATGAGCAGCTGAGGCCGCGGTGCAACCCGTTCGCATGGAAATAGAAAGACTTTTCCGGGCCAAAATAGGTCTGGCGCGGTGCAATGAAGATGTAGGTAGAGGGAGTCCTCTGGGTGAAATAAAACTGGACTCTATAAAGCCATCCTTTCACTCTGAACATACAGTGCCTCTCGCTGGATTAAAAGCTCACTACAGGCACCGTGACACGGCCGGCGCCGTCTTCCAACCGCTCGTTTCAAGAGCTGACCAGGCGGTGAAGAAAATAAGACCTAACAGTCTGAAGAATACCAGGCAAGAAAAAGAGACGCATTTTCCAAGACTTGAGGAGAATACGATTTTTAACCTGAGCAAGCAAATGTCAAGAGGGACAGCGGTGAAGAGTCGTTCTCCTCTCCAGGGATCGTTGTTCCATATAATTAACTCGAAAGGATCTGCATCAAAGAGAAATATGAAGTGGTACACGAGCATGCTATTGTTCACACGAGAGGTGTATTATAGCGGGAGAATAAAAAAAAATAATTCTCGCACACAGAGAAAGAAGAGCTAAACTCTGGGATGGAAATCAAAGCTGCCCGTAATGACTGAGGCGTCACACTGCTTCGGCATCAGATCAAACCGACGCTGTTACCAATCGCTCCATATGTAAGCTGTGAATCAGAGTCCTCCACTAAGACTTTGTGATAAATACTTTGCAACCTCCAGCTGGAGGAGATCAAGTTCAAGGAGGCCATCAAATACAACATAGCTAGCAAAGGTGGCTTTGTATAAGAAACATCGCACCCTCTCTCTCTCTTTTTTCAAAAGCCTGCGGCCACACCTTTAATTACCTTTTAGTCTATTAATACTTGTGCTTAGCGGCTTTGTGAGCCAATTACGGCGCTCTGACTGCTGACAGATCCTGCCACGACCCTGCTCCCGTGTCACCTACCCTGCTGATAATTATGCTCCCATTCCTAGTGTTAAAAAAGCGCCGAGGTGCCGAGCTTGCGGCAAATTTAACAGTCTGACGCACCACGACCTCTCACTGGTCAACAAGGATTCACGGTCAGATCCCGTAGGATCGGTTTCTTGTGAGAAGTCAACATCGAAATCATCTACTTAGTTCTACTCGGGGATCGCCACGATACCCGGCTAATTCTGTTTATCAGCAGAACGCCCAGCGCTCATCCGGCTACGCCGGGGTACTTTACGCCCAACCAAACACACTCAATGGAGGGGAAATGAAAAGCAAAAACGGTGAAACCTCACCGCTTTATAGCTGCAAGCGATGCAGGAAAAGGTGTTAGTTAGACAGCTGTGTGAAGTCAGTAATCAGCAGTGTTTTAGTGGGTGTAGCGGAGCTCCATGCGCTGCCATGTTCCTGCTGGGGCGCAGCACCATACGCCCACCTGCCGCTTAATTATGCCTGGAATCAATGCACTATGGTAACCTGGAGAAAGCAGACAAATGGCCACTCAGCGCGTCTTTCTGGCGCACACGGGCTCCTCACAAAGCCTCCCTTCACTTTTTTTTCCCCTTTACTCAACCCCATGAAACCCGCCTCGATCCTTCCTCATCGCTCTTGTTCTAGCAGAAGAAGTCCAGGTGAGTCGAGTATGCAAACATACGACACGCGGATACGCATGAATCACGCGCACACACACGGGTCTCCCGCATGGCACAGCGTAGCTCGCTTCTAACGTATTTCTGAGCTGATCCAAGATGGCAGCTCCTGAGGTGCTTTTGTGCTTTCCGGGGTGTGTTGTTTGAGTTCAGTGGTTTTGCGCACTGCTGCGCCGGTTTTAACATTACAATGACAACCAAACTGCAACGGACTAGAAAAAAAAAGGGTAAAGAAAAGAAATAAACCCAACGTATAGATGAAATGTCGTATCAGTCATTAAGTCCCATGGTTGGGCTGCCTGCCAGACTTACACCTCCACTCTTTTTAAAGAGTGGGCACTGGGGAGATGCGAACACTTTGAAAAGCAAATCAAAGAGCAGGAATAATGCAGAAATCCACATATTAACACTGAAGTGCGTACAAAAGACGTGCCTCGACACAAACGCAGCTGGCAAAGTGACACGCGCAGTTTGCTGATTATATTTGAGAGCGGCTAAAGAGGAAATTAAAATCAAATGTAATAGATAGTTACATGTAAAAATAAATAAAAATAAATAATAATAATAATAAGTTGAACTTCATGGCTTTTTAGAATATGTTGCAGAAAGGAAATGTAGGCATATGGTTTCAGTTAAATGGCTTTGCTATTGTAGTTCAATCGGGTAATTATTTCCAGAGTAAAAGAAATTTGGGTTTGGCTTAATTCCATCTGCTGGTAAATGAAGTATTATAAAAAATAAAAAATAAATAAAAAACATTTTTTATGATGAGTTGCTCTGCAGATATTTTAATGTTCTCAAAGAGATTTGGCTTCAGAGTCATTTATAGCTTACATGCTGTACTGTAACCTGCACTGATCTCCCAAAACCAGCCCCTTTTATAGCTGATAAGTGCTGTCGATTTGGTTTCTGTACCAAATTCCATCTTTCTTAGCACTGAGTCTCTTCAGTGTTCTTCAATTTTTGTTTCGTCTTAGCTTTTTTTTTAATCTTACAATCAGGTATAGCTGGTGGCAGCAAGCAGACCTGAACCATTACCAGGAAACTTAATCTGTGGGTTTTACTGTAGAAAAAAAGACTTGAAACAAGACTAAAGGAATACGGGATAAACATGTGCTGTGTTATTGAGGGCAGAAAGCATGATTGCATAGGAAACAAACACAGTTTCTGTCTTCTGAGTAGCTCCGTAATCAGCATTAAGCTTTGGCCCCTGGTGTCTATAGTGTGAATGGGCAGCTTTCCAGTTTGAAGTGGTTTATTTACTTGGGCAAAATTCAAATCCGTCTTCAGGTCAAGGCAGGTTTGAGTCAAACTGAGCAATGAGACAGTTGTGGCTGGCGAGGATATTGGGGCGGTCTAGCTGATGCCAATAACTTAACCTGAGATGTTGCCAACTGGTAGAGTTTGGTGCTAGTAATTCAAATGTCTTGATATTATACAACTACAGAACACCAACAAACTTTGGCCACTTATAACACCCCTGCTGTGCGAGGTCAGATGATTAGTGGCAAGTACATCTGGAAACAGCATTAAACTTGGCTCCTGCTTTAGGATAAATAGCATTGAAGGGCCAGGGAGCTTTACAGCTTAGAGTGGTTTATTAGACAAAGTTTAAAAAAGTTCTTCTTGCAATAATATACTTCCCTAATGTTCCCAGGAATCTCTTATTATAAAACAATACGCTTGCAACACAAGCATCTCGATTCTCGACTAAATGAATCCGGCGTCCAAATAAACTAGCAGAAGTGTCCTTGCTTTTGTGGCAGAAGTTCTAGTCAAAGTATCTGTTTTGCGCTGTTTACATCGTCAGTCACCATTGAGCTCTGGTCTTTCATGGCTATAGACAAAGGGCTGGAGGGCCAGGAAGCTTTTCAGCTCAGAATGGTTTTTTTTTGGTTGAATCCGACTTAAAACAAATCAGTGGTCGATGTCACGCTGAGCAATGAGACAGTGGTGGGTACCAAGGACACAGTTCAGCAAAGTCTTTTTGCAATAATGTGTGCCAGGACCTGATGCGATTGTGCCAGGAAACTCTATGTTGTGTGTAGGAGAATGTGTTTGCAAAGCAAATGCCCTTGACTCTAGCCCAGAATGGTACCTGAAATGGTGCCTAAACATATTTTGCCCTTTTTTTGTGCAAGCACCACACATATTCTTGGGGGAGAAAAACTATAATCTGGTTTAACTCTCTGTTTTGGATCTGTAATCAGCATTAACCTCTTGTTTCTATGGACAGAGGGTCAGGTGGATTCTCAGCTTACCTGAGCAGTTACCTGAAGCTGTATGCCACTTTAAATATGATTATGATTAGTGATTCATATGTAGTAAGTATGTTTGAAAGCTGGTCTTTACCTGGTGCCAGCAACTGGACATGATATGGTGTTAGGAAACTCTGTCTCTAAACCAATGTGTAGGTGTTATACAAAAAACCCTAATACATTAACGATACCTTTAGCCGTTTGAACAGAAAATTATTAATTGCTGTTGGGGCTGGAGGCATGACATGCTGTAAATTCTGTTTTGTGATCAGCAGTAAACTCTGGTCCTTGATGCATTTAGACAATTGGAGGTAAAGTTTTACGCAGCTTTTCAGCTTCGAGTGGTTTATCAGGCCTGGTCAAAAATACTGCTCTGAATCAATCTCCTCCTTCGCCTTCGTCTTTCTCAGCATTCTTCCACCACATGTCCCTGCTCTGGACATGACCAAACCATCTCGTTTGGGTCTCTCTCCCCTTGTCTTCATAATGTCCTACCTGCACGGTTTCTCAAATAAACGGATTTCTGTCCATCCTCGTCAACTCTGCTACCTCCATCCATACTTCCTGTCTTTTTGTCAATTCCACTGTCTTTTAACCATACAACATCGCAGGTCTCACCACAGTCCTTTAAACTTTCCCTTCTATCACAGGTGTCAATTGCATCTTTAAACTTTAGTTGTTCATTAAACTTTAGTTGTTGTGTCTGTTCTTTTGTGTTAGAGGCCTGGACGGCTCTTCAGTTTATTATCGTATTGTTCATTTGGGCTGTAAAAGCTGTATCTTGCTCCCTGAAGGAGAAACCCTCAGTGGCCTACTGAGCTGTAGTTGGGGAAAGAGACACACAACTCATCTGAAAAATGTTTCTTTGCAATAATTAGGGTCTAACTGCTAACACTGTGTTAGGGTTCATTGTAGAAGAATTCACTGGCAATGCAAAAGTATTAACAAAGTACATTATGACTATTTTGATCGTTACAAGCGCGGTACAAAGCGTCGTGCTGTTGTGGCAGAAGACATTCCTGGGTCATAGTGGAAATAATGGGTTGGTGCCAAGTACATCTGTAATCAGCATTAATCTCTGGTCCTCTGTGGCAATAGACAAACAGTGGTGAAGGCCCAGGCAGTTTAATAGCTTGGGGTAGTTTATTTGCTTGGGCTGAAGCTGCATTCTGCTCTCAACAAGGCAACGCTCTGTATCATACAGAGCAAGCGGATAGTTCTGTGGCAAGGACACAGTTCAGCAAAGGCCCTCCAGCTATAATCAGGTCTAACCTACGCCAGAAACTGGGCCTGGGATGGTGCCAGGAAACTGTGGGGTTTACTGTAAAAGAATGCCTTGATACTCTAAGAACAGAAAAATAAAATAATAAAAATCACCGTCCACCATCCTGTCTGGTGCTGTGTTGGGGCAGCTGATGATCCAGTCAGATTGGATTTCCTGCTCAATGCCAAGTACATCTGTAATCAACATTAAGTAATCAACTCCTGTCTGTAAGCTGGCACAGTGTGGGAGGACTGAAATAAAAGTTTCTCGCTGCTAAATCGACAATGTTTCGCTGTGTTTGCCAGGAAAGGCACATTCTCCTTCAGTCAGGCTGCTATTTCAAGACAGCTTAGTTAGAGAGCAGCGGCATCTGTTTTTAGCCTTCCATTTGCACCAAATATCAAATAATTATAATGATAATGCCCCTTCGCTCAGTGTCCTCGCCTGTCCATTTGATTCAGTTGCTTTCAGATGCCAAGTGAGTAAAGCATCGCATAAAGCTTCATTCATAACTAATTAAAAAAAAAGTCCTTGTTATCGAGGAAACATTGTTTATTTTTTACACTTATTTGTATAAAACCTGAAGACACTGTGCAGCCAATTCTTCCGACAAACTGCAGTGACCTTCGATTAAAATGGGAACTTTGGATTAAAAGAAACGGACGAATGTTCGCAAAAGCAAAAGCATCGGTGTCTTGATAATCAGTGATGCAGTGTTTGGGTGTAGTGCAGGGAATCATGAATTACAATTCGAAAGTGTTTTTGTGCTCGATCATCGATTTTAAATCTCTCCAGGAAACAAAAAAAGCCAGGCTTTGAATGAAATAAGGGGTTGAGAAAAGAGAAGAAGGGGGTGAAGCGTCTCAAAATGAAGTGAATAATACGGAAAGAGGGAGCGAGATAAATCTAGAGAGACCCAGTGCTCTAAAGGCGTGTGACGTAAATGCCAGCTTTGAAGGACGGGTTCAGGGGCAGTGTCTTTGGGGAAATGTGCAAATCACATGCATGGAGTCAATGACTGGTGGGAAGAAATCTTGAGTTTCTGTCCAACAAAACTAGCGAGAAAAGGAAAGAGAGAGAGAGTGAGAGAGAGGGAGTAAAAGAGAGAGAGAGAAAGAGAGAGAAAGAGATCATGTCACTTGAGAGAGAGCGAATGAATATTAATGTTAAAATTGGAAGGTATTCACATTTTACAAGGTACCAGAGTGTTAATGCTGTCATAGGTACGTGAAAGTGGAGAGCAGCAAAAGCATCTAGTGCAAATCACATTCCATCAGCTGGGATCTGCTAACAGTAAGCTCTTGTTTTTTTTGCTATCTCTAAAGACGTGTGTGTGTGTACACACATAGACATGTGTGTGTGTACACACATACATATATACAGTACATGGAGTCCTAAACTGCTGGGATTATGCCCCGTCACAGAGCCCTCCACTGAGGAAATTGCCCCTGAGAATCAATCCGAACCATCAGAGATTGCAAAATGTCTTGAGTCTGAAATAATTAAATTCGAGGCGTAGATGAATAGGCTTGCTTTTTTTTAATGCTTTAACTCTTGCCGAAGTTTAAAAAAATAATAATCGACCCCGGTGTTCTCGCCCTGGTGTGCACGCACCACCTCCTACCCTTTGCTCTGTAATCTGGCAGAACTTCTGAGGACTGTCTTCCAGGCATGACGCCACAGAAGCTAAAAAGTCAGACTCTACATCTGCCACAAGGACATTGCAGCCAGCTTCCCAGTCCCGGATGAGTAGAGAATGAAGCAGATGAATATGCTGGCTGTTACACCGCTACCTTATATAGTGCGTTTCAAATGAGACTGCGACGAGCAGTAATTTTTATTTTTAACACATTCACCAGCTGATGTTGCGATTCTGACCACAGCACTCCATTCATCACACGTGCTGCAGAATTACAGCTGACATATCACAACATGGTGGCTCTGTTATTGGTATTGGCGGCGACGCTGGCTGTTTTCAGCGCGCTGTCAAAAGAGAATGGAGACATTTAAAAACGTAAAGGTCGACAATAAATCAGTATCTCAAACAATGCCCTGAGGTGTGATTTGTGACGGTTTGCTGGAGCGCTTAAGAGGGACGGCTAAGGCCGAGGCGGGATGAGCGAGAGAGCGGAAGAGCTTATCAGCGAGGCCACACCTCGGCGCCGATTGAAGCGAGGGCTTCAGATATACTCCGAGCTCTCGAGGTGTCCGGCGACACGGGGCTTTAAAAACAAGGCACTTTTGAAAAAAAAAACCCTATTCAGCGGATGATTATCCGGAGGCTGGCAAAGTGAAGTGGGTAATGAAATAAAATGCATGCGAGTGCACGTGCGAGCAAATAAACAAAGAATTAAATAAGCGAAACAAAAAAGAGCGAGTCAGCGACTTCGGGTTTTGTTAGTTCAGAAATGCAACTTAAGCAATAAAGCTTAATTTGTACAACGAATACTCCTCCCTTCCCGAAAGCACCAAGGACCAACAATTATCTTCAATTATCTCCTATTAAATATTGTGCGGGGCATTCCTAGAGCAATTCCCTGTCAAATCTAAAACCTGCTATTTCATTAGAACTGCCCGGACAAGAGCGTGTAAATACTCATCACGGTTTTATCGTCACCGTATGTCAGCAAACCCAGCGTCCCGAACGCGTTTGTTACGATCTAATTAACAAACGAAAGTTGTGTTCCTTCGCCGAGCTTTTTTCCCCTCTCGTAGCTCTGAAAGCAGTACGCGCCCCCTCGGAACATTCGACGAAATTGCCTCGTGATAATTTCCACAGCTTTTATAAGGAGACAGGAGGCTCTCTAAGCGATGGCCTTTCACAGCGGCGGCTGCTAATAAGGAAGGGTTGCTATTGCGCCGTCATTTCTTTGTATTCTGTTTCCCACTTTATTGCGCAGCGTCAACGCGAGAATAAGTCCATCTGACATTTTACAATGGTATAATAGCTCTTCGCAGAATGAGGCGATCTTTCTTGGCGATACACTGAATGAAAATGAAAGCTTCTTCACTTTCAAAGCTCTCGGTGCCGTCGCAGAGGTGGGAGGCACGGAGGAAAGCGTTAGCCTGCAACACTCATCTCCTTTGATAAGCATCCTCCTGTTTTTTGTTTTTATATATATATATTTATATATATAAAGCAACCAAATCTAGGCCGAGGGGGGATAATGAAGAGTCCAGTGCCAGAAGAATTCTCTGAGGTTCACTTGATTTCAGCTTGTTATCGACCGGGCTGCAGGGCAGTGAGGCTGTGTCGATCACACAGAATAACTTCCAATAAAGTGACAGGATTTGCAGTAACCCGCTTCAACCTTCTGGGGAGTCCTGGTGGGCCGGGAAAGAAGCAAAAAAAAAGGGAAATATGTGCAAAAAAATCGCTTTTTTATTGCTAATATGTGGCAGGCTAGAGCGGCTGGAGGTGAGCCAGTGCGATCGAAGTGATATGCGTGCCTGGTTTTTCTTTCTTATTAAAGTGAAACTCAGGCTCAATTATGAAAATAAATAGAGAAAAAATAATAAAAATCTGTAACCTAATTCGCCCGACGGAACATATCAGCTAATTAGCGATTCCTTCCTGATCCCGGACAGGTGCGTTAGATTAGTGTAAAGACAAACAATGTGCAGAGCGATGAACTGTGAGAGTGGGATTGGGTTTCAGTGCTGAGCTTTAACATGCCCTTGAAACCTTGCTGCCAAGCGCAGAGCAGCCAAAAAAGGGGAATTTACACCATTAGCCTCCTAACCCTCGTGCACTCTATTAAATAGATTTACACCACAACGCTGTGGCATTCTGGACTCTGAACGGTCAGAAGGTGTTGATTAGTTTCCTACTCTGACAGTAGTTCAGCTCTGAGTCTTTTACTTATGCTGTTAGACCCAGTGCTACTGGACTCTAGCACTATTGTACAATGTCCTTAAGCATGACATACCACTCTCATTCTCTTTTTCTTTCTTTCTAAACCCATGATCTTGTCCTTTTCGTCTCTCCGGAACTGCCTATCCATCCTAATGCCCTGATGGACTTCTCATCAATTGGGCATCACTCAGTGCTGCTGAAGATGGCTCCACATTAGCCTGAAAATACTTGAGATCGCTGTGGATGGTAAACACTTAGAAACCATGAAGCTGACTTTAGACCGCAATTAATATGAACAATTCTGCTGCAATGGCTCCATTTTTTGCACTCAAGTCTCCATTAGTGAACAGATGATAACCTCAACAATGATGGAACGTTAATGACTGAATATCCCGTTTCTACATGAGGACGGGTTTCCCTTTAGATTTTGTTTCCACTTTAGGTTACTTCCTCATATGGGCTTTGGGAGTTTCTCTGCACCCCAGTCACCTCTGGCTCCTGGATCATGAGGGATAAACTCAAATCGTATTGAATTTTGAACAATCAAATTGCATTGTTTCGGTTTTAATGTACTTATACGTGGTGTTGGGACGGAAAGCCAGAATCCTAAACTCCAGCACCACCATGCTGCCTTTTTACTTGTCACATTACAGCACAGTGAAAGTCTTTCTTTGAATATTTCAGCGATATTATAAAACTGGGGTCAGAGGTGAGGGCCTCCTGGAGCACAAACGGTTTAGGGCCTTACTCAGGACCCCCAAAGTGGCAGCTAGGTGATACTGGAACTTAAACCCCTGAATTTCCAATCAGTGAACCAAAACCTTAACCACTGAACTACCACTGAGCTTCTTAAGGGCTTTAACCCTCACCTGCTCAGTGTAAAAATAACAAACAATGTAAGTTGCTCAGAACAAGGTATTTTTTAATTTTTTAATTTTTTAAATTTTATCATTATTTTATTAAATACAGTTGAAACCCCCTTCCAGTACTTTTAAGGCCAGGATCACGAATACCAAAACTGATATTAGTATTTCTGAAAGTTATCACTATCAAAATTAAATAAACTCCAATGGGCTCTTTCTATGCTATACAGTGCAGCCTGGATACTCATGGGGGTTACGTTCTATGACCCCTCGCAAGTAACAAAAAATACAGAGGAATGGTACATGTACTCTAAACTCAACAGAAACTGTGAATTACTTGTCAGTATTGTTTTATTTGCTACTTAGAATGAATAATACAATAATAAAATAGTTTTTCAAACATTTTAATGTCATTTTTTAACACAATCAGATTTTTCGTGAGTTACTCTCAGTCAGGTTCCAAATGAAAAGTCGCTAACTATCGAGGTCGCAGGTGTCAAGGTCGCGAGTATCGAGATTCCACTGTATTTCCTTTAAAAATATGAATAATTATTTCAATCTTTATCACTCAAAAAAACCTTGATACGGTATAATCCATCAGGCGAACCGCATTCGGACTGTCTCGAGGAAAGTGTGAAAGTGAACATCTTTCCCCTTCCAGGCTGTTCCCTCTTCAATTGATCAACTCTCATGCTTTTAAAAAATAAAACAGAAAATATCTCAGAAGGTACAGGTGCTGCAGCGATCCCATAATATACGACAGTGACAGAATGCTGACTTGTTTGAAGAATGAGGCACAGCGGTGAAAGAAATACTTCAACTCAATGAGAAACAATTCTCAGAACTATACCAGTTCTCAAATCTGTAGTGGTTCATCAGGGCCAGAAAGACCTTCTCTGCTGACAGAATCACTGATTTCACCGATCAGCCATAACATTATGACCACCTGCCTAATATTGTGTTGGTCCTCTTTTGCTGCTAAAACAGTTCTGACCCATCGATCATTAACAGCATGAACTTCTTCAGCAATTTGAGCTACAGGAGCTCGTCTGTTGGATCGGACCACATGGTCCAGCCTTCGCTCCCCACGTGCATCAATGATCCTCGTCCCCCACGACCCAGTCGCCGGGGCACCACTGTTCCTTCCTTGGAGCACTTTTGACAGATTCTGACCACTGCATACAAGGAACATCTCACAAGAGCTGCAGTTTTGAGGATTCTCTGACCCAGACGTCTAGACGTCACAATTTGTCAAAATCCTCATAAAATTTTCACTTAATGCTTTAAATATCCACGATGAAGAGATGATAATCAGTGTTCTTCACTTCACTGCTCATAATGTTATAGCTTATTTTTGTCTATTATTATTATGTACTTAATTAGTCTTAATCTTCATTTCATAGCATTTCTCTTGGGTGCTCTGCCGCAAGCACAAGTTTCGGTTTGAGTTTCTATCCAATCAGCTGCCTGTAGCTTACAATCCATGTTGTTTTGACCAATCAGATTTCGATTCTCAGACACTGAGGCCATCTAGCAGGCGTCCTTTGATTGGCTGGTCAGAGACCACACTAGTCACAGATCTCAAACTCAATAGAAGCTCAAATATATTCATGTGGACTTAATAGCTTTTTTTTTCATTCCGCAACGTCTCACAGAGGACAGGACTTTCCAAGAAAAGCTGGATGTCGTGAGGAAACAGCCGTTAATCCCTTTTTATGAACAGTTTATACTTTTGTGTTTTCTATTTAAAAGAGAACGAAAAAAAAAAGCAAGAAAGAAAACAAGTAAATAAGCTAAAAGGACAAAAGTGAAGAAGGAAAGAAGAAAGGAAAAATTATGGAATAAAATAAAAAAATATTGGAGAAAGGAAAAAGAAAGAAAGAAAGAAAGAAAGAAAGAAAGAAAGAAAGAAAGAAAGAAAGAAAGAGAAAATAAGCTAAAAGTACAAAGTGCAGGAGGAAGGTAGGAAATAAGAAAATAAATAAATGAGGAAAGAAAAGAAAAATTGGAAAAAGAAAGAAAGAAAGAAAGAAAGAAAGAAAGAAAGAAAAAAAATGTGAAGAAGGTAGTAATGAGAAAATTAAAAAGGAAGAAAGAATCCTAAACAAATTTAAACGTTTGTGTGTGTGTGTGTGTGTGTGTGTGTGTGTGTGTGTGTGTCCACCTGACTCTCTACATGATGGCAGTGAAGTGTGTTGTAACAGTGAATAAGTATATCTGGTTCCTTTCAGCGTTTCTTCCTCGTGCCATCTCGGTAAGTTCTTCCTCTCCACTGTCACCACTGGTTCACTTATTAGGGACAAACTTGCAATTATAATGAACAAACTTTCAGGCACTAAACTCCTCCATTCTTTTATAAAACTTTAGAACACTTTATCTGTGTATAGCTGCTCTGAGAAAATGTTAAAATCTCTATAAAAATACAAATGAAATGAATTGAATCATTGATCAGCAGCTGGGGTTTAAAGACATCACCATCACAGGTCCTTTAGAAACCTCACAAAGCAAACTTCAGGCCCTGAGACACTCATTTTCTGCTTAACTCTTCCTCCAAGGAGCTCGAACATCTCGTGTGTTCTTTGATGAAATACCACCATCAGTGTCAACTTTAGGGGCTGATCTGAGCTGAAAGGACTGAATATAGATATATTTATATATATATTTATATATCAAGAAAAGTTCTATAATTAACGTGAACTTTATTACTCTTCTCCTCTGCGTGTGATGAAATCCTGTTCCATTATTGTGCAGAGAATTAAAAAGCTGATATTAAGTTGTCAACGCAAATCAGTGAGGAAATCCCTCGCCAGCCGTGAGGTCGAGTGTGAAACCTCGGCTCTCTGATGCCGATCCCGTCTCGGGGAACACACTCTGATGGGGGATGGCAGAAAAAAAGTGGTGCTATATATATATATATATATATGTTATTGGAATTCAGAGTAAAATGTTAATTAGCTGAGATAACAGATGAGGTCTCTGTGGTGTTTCTAATAAACAGTTAGAGAAGGTCCGGAGTGGTCTTCTCAACCTCGTCTGACCTGCGCAAAAAAACGTAGAGCCTCGTGCTCGGGTTGCGGGGTTCACCCTCGGAATTGTGCCGGGGGACAAAACCTGCGTACCTTTAAGGTGTTGCAATACAAAAACCATAATCTTACCAGTCACGGTTTGATGAATCACCATGGAAACAGGAAGCCTGTGATTTATGAGCAACATATCCAGAGAATAAAACCCTTTCGGCATTAGGTCGCTTTGAACTGGGCGAGATGATGACATTAAACGGTTGTTTACTGTGTGTGTGTGTGTGTGTGTATGTGTGTGTGTGTGTGTGTAGCCATTGTTTTGCTGTCTGACCGTGCTTGTTCCAGTGGTGTATCAGCCTGACAGGCATGTTTAAGGCCTTTAGCGATGTCCTCGCCGCGCTGCGCTCTCTCACAGCTCCACAATGCAACACGCCGCTTTTGTCTGCCTCACATTCACTACAGGACATAAAGGACAGGGTGTAGTGTGTGTGTGTGTGTGTGTGTGGAGGGGTTGGGGTGAGGGCAGGGGCAAGGGCAGGAGCAGGGGCAGGGGGGTCCTAGAGAAGGGGGATTAAGAGGAATTGATTTCTTCAGCAGAACAGGTGAGAAGAATAGGCAGGGAAATGAGCATGGCTGTGCATGCGAGAGGTCAGAGGTCAGCAGATGAAGAGGAGATACTCCTGAGGTCTCTAGACTCAGTTTCTCGCCACGCCAAAACTTGCCTACAGAACTAACCACAACACGCCACATGGCCCACGACACGCCTACTGAACTTACCACAACACGCCAACGACACGCCTACAGAACTAACCACAACACACCAATGACACGCCTACAGAACTAACCACAACACGCCACATGGCAACGACACGCCTACTGAACTAACCAAAACACATCACTTGCCAATGCCACGCCTACTGAACTAACCACAACACGCCACACGCCAACGACACGCATACTGAACTAACCACAACACACAAAGGCAAATCAATGAGCTAAATAGACAAAAGAGTGAAAATGGACGGAGGAAATAAAATGAAGTAAAGACAAACTGACACAAGGTAAAAGAAAGAAAGAATCCTAAAAAGAAAGAAAAACAGACGTGTGTGTGTGTGTGTGTGTGTGTGTGTGTGTGTGTGTGTGTGTGTGTGTGTGTGTGTGTGTGTGTGTGTGTATAAGACTCTCCTACAAACACACATGATGGCAGTAAAGTGTGTTTTCACTCAGCACTTGTGGCATGTGCATCTGATATCACCTTTATCACCATAATCTTCATCTCGACTTAACACACCTCTCTAATGCAAACACACAACTAATAATGTGTGTGTGTGTGTGTGTGTGTGTGTGTGTGTGTGTGTGTGTGTGTGTGTGTGTGTGCTGGATGGGTAATTAAACCGAAAGCTTTAAAGTCAGTAGTCTTCACCCTGTTGCGCTCGTCACGTGCGACGTCTCTCACGTTATTTCTTTTCATTCTTCCCTTTTTTCTTGACGCTGTGAACTTAAATGATGAGTCCAAGGACACGTACGGAGTGAGACGACATTGTCATGATCTTCCAGAGAAAGTGGCTGGAGTCATTTGGTAAATTACCTTCGAGATGGAGGAAACCTCACCCCGCTTGCTCCTCGGCACTCATTCAATTTACGGAGGTATGGAGGAGTTCAGATTTTTCCCCCTCCTTTCGGAAAATGAAAGCAATTACAACGTCTCGTCTGCGTTTCCTAGGAGATGGAGCGGGAGATGGCGTGCTCCCTTTTTTTTGAGGGGGCTCCCAGACTGTCTTCTCTATTCATTTATCACACAATGAAAGGGAGAAAAAACGGATAATGTGGTTTTCTGCACATTAGCTGTGTTTGACATCTCACACTGCGGCGTCGAGCGTGGAAATCTACACACTCACCGTTATACACACGTCACATGACCATTTCATTTACATTAGAACCTGCTTATTTACTGCAGAAACAAATCACATAATAA
>MU551567.1:5297283-5311916 GCA_024362625.1 Silurus asotus | reverse complement strand
TTTAATTTTTAGATTTAAAACTATACAAACAATATTCAATTATTTATCTAATTTAATTTTTCTACGTATATATCTTTAGATTTTTTTTTTTATTATTTATTTCACACACCCTGCGAATCTAAAAAGTGTATTTATTAATTTATTTTATTTATTTATTTTTTGGTTAATTTACCCAATTCAAAATATTCCATCTGTCTGTCTGTCTGTCTGTTTGTCTATCTATCTATCTATCTATCTATCTATCTATCTATCTATCTATCTATCTATCGGTCTGTCTGTCTGTCTGTCTGTCTGTCTGTCTGTCTGTCTGTCTATCTATCTATCTATCTACTTGTCTGTCTGTCTATCTATCTATCTATCTATCTATCTATCTATCTATCTATCTATCTACTTGTCTGTCTGTCTATCCATCCATCCTTCGATCCATCGATCCATCTATCTATCTATCTATCTATCTATCTATCTATCTATCTATCTATCTATCTATCTATCTATCTATCGTGTGTGGAAACTTTCAGAAGCACAGCACTTTTCCCATGATGTCACAGCAAATTGTGTCTGAAAATCTTTTCGTCCAGTGCTGTCATCACTAACCACATACACACACACACACACACACACACACACACACACACACACACACACACACACACACACACACACACACACAGGCGCCTATACAGAGTCCATCAGTTAATGTAGCAAACTAATGAAGTGCACTGATTGACATTTCTGGGCGAATGATGCTTCACTCATCACCCAGGACACACACTCGCTTATCTGACCTGCCATAAGAGAAAAACGAACGGTTACCCGGAACGCTAATGGCTCCTGTTACGCCAACCATTCAGTCATCAAGCCTCCAACTAATCTTTATAGCGCTCGCATCGATCAGCGTGGCCTCGCTGAATAATTTCCCATCACAAACACGCAAATGTTGCTCTGGGACAGAAAAACAAGATTGACTTTAGCGGAAAAAAAAATGACTGAACGTTGTGTTGGTTTGCCGTCGCACTCTCGTATATTCTGGCGTGAAAATAAAACCAATTGACATGGGAGTGAATTTTAGTGGCGGCTCGGGAACATGTTTCTCTTCTCTCTTTTGTAGTGATGTACGGAGTCAACTAACATGAAAGTAATTATAAATCTTTGCTAAGGTTTTTTTCTTAAAAGAAAAAAAGAGCAACAACTAAAAAAAAAAAATGAAAAAAGACAGAAATCCGTGTGGTGTACACTGAGTACACTGAAAGACAGATCACACCCTACAAACAAGTCTGGACATCATCTCTCATACTCATCCATACAAGTGTGGAGATCGATAGCAACACCACACACCGAGCTCTTAGGTGTGGGATCGAGCCGAGACGTTTGGATTTGGACTTGTGTTGGTGCTGTTTTTAAAACCCTGGAGGAGAGATCTGTGTAAAGTAAAGTCTGAAATGACCAGGAATGACAGAGTAAATTGTAACAGGGAGCAGGGGACTGGATGGAGATGGTTTGTGGGTGGATGTGTGAAAGCAAAAAAAAAGGTGTCAAGAAAAGATGAACTGTCACCGAGAACTTTTCCAATCAGATGAGATATCATCATCCTAAAGCAGGAATCCTCAAACTAGAGCCTGCAAGCTGAATATGGAATGCTTTCACATTTGGAACGTCTCTAAACAATGCCAGAATCGTATTGTGAAAATTTGATTTTAAAGATATGTTTTACTCATATCATATCTGTATTTGATAAAGTTTGCCCAAACTCTTCTCCCTCACCTGCCATAGCAAGCACCTCGGTCAGCTCTCGTGGTGGACCCCAGGCTTCTTCTAAATCACGAGTGAGGAATTACCAATAAATCCAGGTAGATTAATCGCAAGGTTTTTTTCTATTCATCGAGAACGCTCTTAAATGTGATTTCCAGTCGACCCTGGGACACAGGTGGCACACCTGCGGCACTAATGGGACCAATCCGATTCGCTGCGTTTGGCACGGGCCGAACGTGTAGAGCCTGAGCTTTTCATTAAGGGCGACGCTCGATACCGAAGGATTGTCCGTTTTTTTCTTTTCTTTTCCAGGCCTAACAGTCGCAGCACTGTGAGAGTGAATAGAAGTGGAAAGTACATTTCGCAGAAGTCTTTACAATCTCCTCGAGGCAGGGTTTAGCTCTTGAGAGATTTTCGAGAGCCACGGCCGAAGGAAGCCACTTAGCAGGAGGTCCGGTGCTGAGCGGAAAGGACGGGCTGCTATGCCTCTTCAGGGCCAGCTGACCACTCAAAAACACACTCGGTGCTCGTTCCTAAACGATGGGGGGGTAAAAATATCTCGAAAATCACTCTTGGACGATCTTTCTAAACATGGATGTGTGAGAGAGGGGGAGAAGCGAGGACGCAAGAGAAATGACCCTGCCAATGGGTTGCCATAACCCGACCTCATCAGGCAGACGGAGACAGACAGATGGACAGACAGAGGTCTCTCCTGCCACTGAGATGGGGCTGATGGGTATCAGGTCTGTGACCAGAGGGCATACAACGATGTGGGTTACATACTGACCAATCTGCTCCCAACATCCTGCTGAGAGAGCGAGACTGAGAGCGAGAGACCATTCCGAAGATGATATGCTACCATCCGAAGGCCATTTTGATAGACAGCTACAGACCGACACGACACGCAGAAGAAAATAGCTAAACTTAGCATAAAGCAGAACAAACACATTACAGCGAGCTCAGCCTGAGATTATGGGATAAGGGCAGCAATTTGCTTCTGATCTCACATCTGCACAAAAGCCTCAGTGTAAATCTACAGTATCACCCAACGCATATCATCATGCAAATTGCAGTGTTACAGGACCGGCGGAGTGAGACATTTTTTTTTCTAGTTACAAACTACGCTTAAAAAATGAAAGAAAAAGAAAAAAGACAGGGAGAGACGCAGACAAGCCGAGGACGGATAAGTAGCCATGAAAGCATCAGGATGTTTACAACACTGACAAATTGGATGCTGTGCAGATGAAGGTATTTTAGGCGCCTTCACCGTTTGACTCGCAATCCATTTTTCTGTTGTTTTTTTTCATCATGAGGTTTTGATGGTGTTTGATGGAGAACATTGAGGTTTAATGGTGTTCGATTTAGATATGAAGTGTCTCCTGGTGTTCAGGGTTGGGTTGTATTTGGTGGACGGTCTTAAGCAGTGATGCTGGTGAAGGATGTTGTGGGTGTTTGGTAGTGGAATGTTGGTAAAGGTGTTTTTTTGTTTTGTTTTGTTTTTGGTGATGAAAGGTGCTGCTTTATGGTGTTTTATGTAAGAATATTTTTCCAGTTTCACAGACATTCTTGGTGTGTGAGAATGTTGAAATGATTTGGTGTTTGAAGGATATCCTAGTGATTGATGGAGAATTAGTGTTTAGTGGTTATAAGGTGAACTTTGGTATTTTAATAAAGAATGATGGTGGTTGAGAATGTTAGTATGATGTAGTGTTTGAAGAACATTCTGTTGTCACAGGAAAAATTATGGAGTTTGTTAGGAAATAATGTAAAACAGTCCGATTGGTTTGATGTGGTTGTTTGACATGCTGGTGTTTGATGGAGAATAATGGAATTTGGGAGGTTTCTAAAGGAAATGTTGGTGTTTGAGGAGCACATTGATGTTGGAAGGAGATTGTTGGTGTTTGGAGGAGAATGGTGGTATTTGAGATGGGGAACATTAGATTCTGAAGAAGAAATGATCATGTTTGAAGGAGAACTTTATGGTTTGAAGGGAAATGTTGGTGTTTAAAGGAGAATTGTGATGTTTTGTAAGTTTAAGATTGTTGGTTTTATTAACTGGTTTCTTGGTGGTTGATGGAGAATGATGGCATTTGTAAGGTAATTAATGTAGGTGTTTAATGGAGAATGCTGGTATTTAAAAGAAATGTAGTGTTTAAAGGTGAATTATGGAAGTTGAAGAAGAATGATTTTTGTTGTTTGAAGAGGAATGCTGGTGTTTAAAATTAGAAATGATGGCATTTGTAAAGAAATGTTGGTGTTTAAAATTAAATGTGTTTGAAGGAGAATGATAGTGTTCAAACTAAATGGTGTATGAAGAAAAAAATTGTGTTTGAAGGCAAATGTCGGTGTTTGAAGGAGAATGATGGTTCTGGAAGGAGAATGTGATGTTCGGAGTAAATGGTGTTTGAAGGAAATTTCAAACACCATTTGAAAATGTTGGTGTTTAAAGGCAAATGTTGGTTGTTTGAAGGCAAATGGTGTATGAAGCAGGATGACGGTGTTTAAACATAAATGTTTGTGTTTGTAGGTAATTGGTGGTGTTTCAAGTAGAATGTTGGTGTTTAAAGGCAAATGTTGGTGTTTGAAGGCAAATGGTGTTTGAAGCTCGAACTAAATGGTGTATGAAGAAAAAAATTGTGTTTGAAGGCAAATGTCGGTGTTTGAAGGAGAATGATGGTTCTCGAAGGAGAATGTGATGTTCGGAGTAAATGGTGTTTGAAGGAAATTTCAAACACCATCAGGCAAATGTTGGTGTTTAAAGGCAAATGTTGGTGTTTAAACATAAATGTTGGTGTTTGAAGGTAATTGGTGGTGTTTCAAGTAGAATGTTGGTGTTTGAAGCAGAATATTTTATGTACAATGAAAGCGTTATTTTTTGCTTTTTGTTATTTTTGCTACTCAAAAAAACAAACCAAAGAACCCACAATTGTGGAAACCTTTATATCCATCTTCATAAAAAGTTCTCAACTCAGGCAGTGAGAAAGTTTCTTGGGGTCACTTTGTGCCGTGAACTTCTGTGGTCAAACACAGGAAAGGTGGTGTGTGGTGGTTTTTTTTTCAGTCTCAGTGTTGATGGATCCAGCGAGCCGAGCCACTCAACTGTGTTTGACGGACATGATGCATGTGGGCAGGTGCTGGAATCAGTTTTCCGGCGTGAAATCTGTCCATCATCGGCTCAGTGTAGGTACAAGCATCGAGATGTGTGTGTGTATGTGTGTGTGTGTGTGTGTGTGTATAAGTGTGTTTGGACAGCATGCTGCAGATAAAAAGCTCAACCTGCTTATTCTTCTTGTGCCGGTGTGTTTATTTTCTAACACGGGGTCTCTCAGGGCCGGTCTGTGATGTACAACACGGCTGACGGCGAACCGAACTTCTCCTTACTCTTATTAAGAGTGCGCTTCTCACGCCGAGGACCGGGCGGATAAAAAGGGGCGGAAGAGAGGAAAAAGACTAAAATGAAAGCACGGGGTGTTTGCAATTGATGCCTTGCCTTTCGGGCAGAAGCGGGACTCCGCATTGAAATGCCCATGCCGAGAGATGAACTTGTTAAATGCCACTGTGATTAGCAAAGAGAAAGAGAGAGAGAGAGAGAGAGAGAGAGAGAGAGAGAGAGAGAGAGAGAGAGAGAGAGAGAGAGAGAAAGAGAGAAGGCACCTTTTATTTATTTTTTTTAAAGCCAGCACTGCCTTCTAGCTGTAAAAAAAAAGGCCTATGATGTTAACAGCTCCAGGGCAAGAAAGAGAAAAAGAAAAGAGAGAAAAGAAAAAAAAAAAGAAAGAAAGAAACACACTGCAGGTGCTTGATGCCAAATGGAGAGCATGAGCAGTGAAATAGTAATGGCTTTTTAATGTTTATGAGTTTGGAAAAGAACTTTGTGATGAGAGGTTGATAGAATTTGGAAAGCAAAAGCCCCACAATTACATCTGCTGATATTACGTCCCTGGTGGTTTAAGACTAATAAGAGCTCCTGGAGAAAAAAGGGTTTAAAAAAATAAATAAAAAAACGGGGGAAACACGCACACGCGCACACGCACACGCGCACACACACACACACACACACACACACACACACAGTGTGTTTGATGTGGATTCTCCAAGCCGTGCTAATCTATAGACTTAATAATTTATGAGATTTATGGCTTCGTCTCTGCCTTAATACAATCTCGCATTAAACGCCGCTACCGTGCCGGTGTTCGCTCTCGATACGAGCACCATCCTCCTCCTCGAACCGCCACTTATATGTAGCATCAGCAGAATTATTACAGGAGCCCCGGCAACGCGTGACACGCCGGAGAAATCCGGAGAGGACTCACGTGACGATCTGCTCCGTTCCTCTCCTCCTCCTCCTCCTCCTCCTCTCTCTTTTTCTTTCCTCAGAGTAAATTAGTGATAAATGTGACTGCATTAATATAAACACATAACGGAGTCTACACAGGTGTAAACGGTCACACACACGTCCTCGTGGACACACATAAGAAGAGGGATATTACAGTGTGTGTGTGTGTGTGTGTGTGTGTGTGTGTGTGTGTGTGTGTGTGTGTGTGTGGGGAGTTTTATATTTTTTTCTCGAATTACCAAGAAGGAAAAGAGAAAATATTTTTAGAAAGAATAGTCAATATCCACACATTTAGATGGTGAACACGGGGCAGAGGAGAAACAGCTGGGAGGAGTGTCGATATTGTCCGTCTGGAGACAAAAGATGATCCATAACTGTGAAGATTCATCACACTTACACCTGATACAAGCTAACACCTAATATGTGTCAACACACACACACACACACACAATCTCTCTCTCTCTCTTTCTCTCTCTCTCTTTCTTTATATATATATATATATATATATATATATGTCAATCAATTAAAACATTTAATTTAACATTTAAATACGGATGCTTTATGCAAATTTGTGTTTATTATTAGCGCAAACAAACGAGACAAAATATTATCGTAAATGTTTTAAAGTCACTTTAATCATCAGACACCAAAACGGAACTTTTGCCGTGTTTCCACACGGACGGATTTGATTGCCGGATGGCGGAATTTGGTCATAATTTGAGATTTTGTTTCTATCTGAGTAAAGAAAGGACGTAGAGAATAAACGTCTGTTGCGTTGAAGGTTGTAATTTTATATTTATACTTTTTTTTATTAAAGTGATACAGAAAATATATTAATAAAGAAATCGATCAAAAGAAATAAAAAGAAATGATTGAACAAAGCCTGACTCAGAGCCGCCCTCCATTTTGTGTTTTGTTTAAAAAAGCGATCACGCAGTCTGATGCGTTCTGATATAAACGTGATGAATAAATAAAAAAACAAAAAAAGGGGGTTTAACATGATTTTCTTTTTGCCCGTCCCCCTAAACAACACCCCCCCACCCCTCGTTTTTCACTAGCAACCTTTACCTCGAAGGGAATATTATCCTTGGCTTTTTATCGTAGCGCCAGAGAGGGGAGAGATTTTCAAAGCGTGCCGAGCTGGGGAACACGACCCGAGCTCTCAAAGACCCCCCGCTGAGCGTGCCAAACTAAAGAATCTCTCTGAACTCGCAGAATTAAATTCATCACCCAATCTCCTCTGTTTCTCCCTGTGCTGGGAAGCCTTGTCCTTGCTGTCGCCTCACATCCTCCTTCTTCTTTTACTCGATCTCTCCTGCGCTCTCGCTCAAAGAACGTCGATGTTGAAGATGCAAAAAAAAAATAGAGAGAGACATGATGGGGAGAAGAGAGAGAGAGAGAGAGAGAGAGAGAGAGAGATAGAGAGAGAGAAGAGGGGGAGAAGAGAGAGAGAGAGAGAGAGAGAGAGAGAGAGAGAGAGAGAGAGAGAGAGAGTACAGAGTGTTTATTAACTAATGCATTCAAACTAGAATTTTATTTTGTTTTTGGATTTAGAGAGATACAGAGAGAGAGAGAGAGAGAGAGAGAGAGAGAGAGAGAGAGAGAGAGAGAGAGAGAGAGAGCACAAAGGGATGAGGCCCTGGAAAATATGGAGGAAGAAAAAACTAAATGCAAGACAGACAGAAAGAAATAAAATAGAGGGTAAAAGGCTGAGATAAAGAGAGAGAATGTATATGGTAAGATAAGGCCAAAGAATGGATGGATGGATGGCAAAATTACCCGAGAGAGAGAGAGAGAGAGAGAGAGAGAGAGAGAGAGAGAGAGAGAGATGAGACCAAAAAAGAAAGGATAGATGTAGAGAAAGCTACATTTGATTTTTTGGGGGATGAAGAAAAATGGTTAGCGGAAGAATACATACAAGAAAGAAAGGAGGGGGGCACAAAAGGATGGGGCAAACGAAACGAAGGAGAAGGAAAAATACTGCAAGGCAAACACAAAGAGGAAAAAGAGAGGGTGAAAAAGAGTAAGAGAAAGAGAATGTGCATAACAGTATTAGTTCATGGATGGATGGATGGATGGATGGATGGATAAATGGATGGATGGATAGCAAACTGACCCAAGAGATAGAGACAGTGAGAGACAGAAAGAGAGTAAAAAGAGGGAGGGAAAAAAACAGGATGTAAGACAGACAGAACGATAAAAAAAAGGGTAAAAAAAAATAGAGAAAAATAGAGAGAATGTTCATGACAGAAAGAGACCGAAAAAAAGATGGATGGAAAGCAGAACTAGGGATCTGGATTTACAGTATGTGTAAAAAAAAAAAATAAAAGTTTAAAAGAAGAATATACAGTATATGAGACAAAAGAAAGAGAGAGAGAGAGAGAGAGAGAGAGAGAGAGAGAGAGAGAGAGAGAGAGAGAAAGAGCATGTGCATGACAGGATTAGACCCCAAAAAAGGATTCAGGAAAAGAGACAGAAAGTAAAAGCACAGGAAAGACAGAGGGTGAGACGGAAAGCGAGAGATGAAGGGAAAGAGGAGTGGAATGGGGAAAACGAAAGAAAAATCAAAGAAGATTAAATATTGTGACACACATGTGTGTAGAATAGAAAGAGTGCAGCCTGGGCAAAGACTAAATAAATCTCTTCCTCCAGCACTGCTCTCTCTCTCTCTCTCTCTCTCTCTCTCTCTCTCTCTCTCCCAAGAATCTTTTTTCCCCCTGTTATTGTTGTGTTGTGACTGGACTAATTCAACCCATTGTGCTTGTACCATGCTTCATGTTATTATTCCGTTCGCCTCGGACACGTTCCCTCCTTCCCATTCATTAGTCTTTCTTTTTTTTATCCCTCTTTCCCCTTCATCCCTCTTTCCCGTGACTGTATTTAGTAAACTGGGAGTGAAGCTATGTTAAAAACACCCTCCTGCCCGTACGGACCTGTGCGTCTTTGTTATGTAAATCAAGGCCTTGGTGTTCTTGTTCGCGGCGCTGCTCGGCGACTAGCGGACTATCGAACGGGGATATATTCGCCTAGCGCTTCCTGCTGCTCCGTATTAGCATATGAAAGCCCACGCTATCGATCCGGCCTCGCGTTCGCTCTCCATACGCCGGATCTCATCCGATTGTCTGCTCTTTCTTCCTCTTTCTTCGCCTGCTATCCCCTGTTTTTAATTAAAAAAATACATGATAATGATAGTAAAGCTTTTAGTGGAGGAGCTGTGTGTGTGTGTGTGTGTGTGTGTGTGTGTGTGTGAGAAGAAATCTAGAAAATTATGACTTGTTTCTGAGCTCCGTAAGAGTTTTTTTGAGTTCATATTTACACACATTAGCATATCAGAAATCCCGCCGTCGTCGTGATTTGTGATGTTTTTTTCCTTCTGTAATTCGACTGCAGTGTGAGAGATGCTGCTCAGTGCTGGCCAAAGCTCAAGGCCAATCCAGCTTTGGCACAAAAGGCTTGTGTTTAACATCTGTGTCTGTGTGTGTGTGTGTGTGTGTGTGTGTGTGTGTGAGAGTGTTTTTTAGGCTGTAAGCAGGGTTTATTTTTTTCGAGGGTTGGATTTAGACTGATCACAGAACATCCTCAGAGTGATTCTGGGAGCTAAGGAAAGTGGGGAAAAAATAGGAGGAGGAGAAACTGAGGAACGAGTGGGACGATATATTTATAAGGTCATAAAGGTATACTGTGATATATAATACCCAATATTTGTATATTGGGTATTATATGTATATAATATATATATATATAATTTTTTATAAATTTTATAAAAAAAAAAATGATTACAAGAGTTTGATTATATTTGATGATATTTATTAGTTTATAATTGTTTTTGTTTAATTTGTGCTAATAATAAATAAAACAAATACATTACAAAATACATTAACACGATGACATTACAATGCAAATTCATATAAACGAAACTAATTTTATTCACAGCTCAAATAATGCATTTGAACACTGTTACTAAAAATATATAAAAAAATTAAAAAATATAAAAGTGGCGAAATTATAATCTTCAAGGCAACACACATTTATTTAGATAGTACTCGGATAGAAAAAAAATTATAAACTTTCATTTTTCATTGCTAAAACTTTGTTGTACCGATACGCCAAGTTTTAAATCAGCACCAATATCAGCCATGACCAACACATCCGGCAATTAAAACCGTCCGTGTGGAAACACAGCAAAAGTTCTTTTTTCGGTCCTGATGATTGTCATTTAAAATTCCATATTTACTTTAAAACATTTACGAAAATATTTCGTTTAGCATCAATATTTATCCATGTTGATTTGAGTAAAAACGTAAAAAGTATTAATTTGAGGTTAAAACAGATAAAAATGTGTGATTAAATTGTGATTAATCGATTGACAGGCCTATTAACATTATACACACACACACACACACACACACACACACACACACACACACACACACACACACACACTGTATTGACAAAAGTATCAGGACACCAGATTTTCTTTAACATGAACTAGGAGACCCAAACATGTTCCAGCATGACGATGCCCCAGTGCTCAAATCCAGCTCCATGTAGATCTGCTTTACATGTGGATGTTGGAGTGGAAGATAAACCCTCCTGCTATAAAGCCTACTGAACACCTTTGGGATGAGTGTGAACGTTGACTGCACCCCAGGTCTCCTCATGTTCTCACATACCTGCCTTTCCCCAACACCCATGTAGCTGAATGGAATCTCACACAAATCTCCACAATCAAGTGGAACATCTTCCTAGAATGGCGGATATTAGAAGAGGACTGAATGCGAAATGTTCAAAAAACGCATAAATATGGTCAGGTGTCCACCAAATATTGTTAATGTAGTGTATACGTAGTAGCATGTCTTAAAATAACAATCCTCATGGTAGTAAAAAGTGTAGTAAAGACAATCATCCTTGAACCTTTGTACCTTCTAGCAGGCCATGTTCTGCAAACGTTACCTTCTTCAGCAAAACACGCATGAGTGAAGCGATAAACACTTCTCTCTCAGAAGTTCATGCTTAAAATAAAAAAATTGTAGGCTAAACACATAGAATTCTAGTAAAAGGGTAAAAAAAAAAAAGCAGTGTATTTGATATATTTTCATGTTTTAGTGATTATGAGCGTTTAAGCGAGCTGATGAGGCGTCTGCAAAATACTGCACTCTGGTTGTGATAATGTCAGAAGCATGCAGGGATTAAATAACGGCCGTAAAAGCCCAGTCGGAGGGCCGCTGTATGATTCACATGAGCAATTAGGGTTTTTTGGGGAAGCTGTGCCCTTGTGTGTGTGTGTGTGTGTGTGTGTGTGGTAATTTCCATTTGATTTTATTTTTGTTTTAAAGGCTGTAGAACAATCTACTTCAATTCAGAAGTTTGCACATTTCTCAGTGTCTGTCTGTCTGTCTGTCTGTCTGTCTGTCTGTCTGTCTGTCTATCTATCTATCTATCTATGTATCTATCTATCTGTCAAGTAATTATAGCGTTTAAAATGTCGTTAATCATCAGGACACAAAACGGAACTTTTGCTGTTTCCACACGGACTGTTTTAACTGACGGACGTGTGCGTCATGGCTATTTTTAGGTGCTGATTTGAGACTCGGCGGATCAGTAAAACAGATTTTTGGTGACTAAAAATTATTTTGCAGGGGAGTTTATTTTTTTTTCTTATCTGATACTTTAAATATACACACACACCTGTTTTATGTTTATTTATTTATATTTTTTTATTAAAATGGTCAACATTTATATGATTTAAATAGTTGATTTATTTATAATATCACAATGCCATTAATAATGGGTTAAAAATAGATGTGTAGCATATATCATATCATATCATAATCCACCTATCTATCTATCTATCTATCTATCTATCTATCTATCTATCTATCTATCTATCTATCTATCTATCTATCTAAAATTATTTTAAGACGCAATTTGATTGGTTTTCATGTTTACGAAAAACACTAATGCAGCCTCTTAACTTTTCTCTCTCATGCTCTCCCTTGTTCTTTCCATCCACCATGTATTATTAATCGATTATCCAGCGATATGATCTGGAGATGATGATCAGGAGCGTATTTCTACACCATCCACCTCGACCCTTACCCAAGATGAACCCTTTCTAATACGCTAAATGAATGAATGAATACAGAAGGAAACATGAACCTACAGAACATCAGGAGTTTCAGGAGCCTGTGCTTCAAAGCTTTAACAGTGTGAGAAAAAAAACACAAATCGAAACACACGTTTGATTAAAAGTCTGTGATTCAAAGCAGCAGTGAATGCTCTCCTGAATAATGGGAATAAAAAGTGATTTTTTTATGCGCTTGACTTCCTTCCACGGTTAAAATAATAAAATAATATCAAATGTCAGGTCATTGTGTGTGGCAGCGCGACATTTCTGCGCTCTGCTAAAACGAACAACAAAAAAACCCTAAATGACACGTAGCTGAAACGGTGAACGGAGCGCGAGATAGACGTGCGGTGTATTTAAACTCCTTCACCTCCTGACATCCTGACCGACTTTAATAGCGTTTGCGCGAGGCTAATTAAATAAGCGGCACGTATGGCGGCCATCTCGCTCGGGCGAAAGGCCGTGCGGGGACGCCGGAGTCGAATAAACTTAATCAGGTCTTCATTACATTCAGCTTGTCTCTGAGGAGAAACAAAGTTGGAGTGTGTTTGTGTGTGTGTGTGTAGCGATGTGACGTGACTAGCGGTCGGAAGAGCATCGTTCGGCGGAGGCTCATTACGTATGCGCAGCTAAAGCCGAAAAAACTGCGGCCCATTAGACTTATTAAGGCACCTGCATCCAGGAGAGACGCGGCAGCGGCGGCGGCTCGGTCTGTCGACGCGGATTACCTGCTGCTCAAATTAAGCCGATACCTCGACGGTCTCGTGTAATTAAGTGGGTTCTGCCGCTGATCGATTGTAATAATGGCGACGAGGACGTCTGAGGAGAGTCGGGGCGTGCGAGAGAGGCCTCGGTGACATGTGCATCTGCCAAGGCCAGGGGTAATTACAACGGGCCGGACGTGGCCGAGGACGAGATTGCGAAACGGTTTTGGAAATTGAATCGGGGGGGCCTTCGTTCGTCTCCAGTGACCGCAATAATAGAGAACAATAAGATTTAACAAGATGTCCATTAGGTTCTTCATTACCAAGCTTAATCTAATAGCAAACCATATTATTTTCTTCTCTTCTCTTTATTTCTTGACTGGAGAAAAAAAAAAACGGATATAATGAAAAAAGTGTGTGTTTGGAGGGATGTGGTTGGAGGTGGGGGGGCTTTTCATTTAGATCGAAAGTCAATAATACTTGTTTTCAGCTCTTAAGACAATAAAAAAGAAAAACAACTGTTCAGAAAGCCCATTTAAAGCCCCTCGTGGCTTCCCTTTCGCCTTGTCTTCATTACAATGAGGAGGTAGGGAGGTGGGTGGCTAGGTGAGGGGCTGGAGAATCGTCTGAAGACTTTTAATTGGATTCCACAAGCAGTTTCTTAATTGACTTCTCTATCGTGCTAATATATGTGTACATCTTTATGTGTGTTCACCACATCCCAAATTGAACCCAGGAGGTCATGGTTGGATCTCCAGATGAGACTCAATGGGAACTATTGCCAGCTAAAAAATTCAATTTAGATGTGGAGATTGACTGGCTAATTCCAGTGTACCTATAATGGCTTTCTACTGTTCTCTTAATTAAGTTTTCACATTAATGTACTGGATACACTCCTTAGAGCGGCACATTTCCCTTGTGGACAACATCTGAAGTGGGGAGACAAAATTAAAAAAATAAATAAAAAAATATTCGGCTACTAATTGACAAAATGAAACATTCCCTCCGAGATAAAGATGTACCTGACATCAACAACAACAACAACAACAACACAAGGTTCATCAGATGCCTCCCATGAGTTCGGGCCTGTGAATTCAGACAAGTGTTTATCCTCTCTCGCTCCTATCTAAACTCCCGATCAGTCCATCACAGGCTCGTCCTTCCATCCGTCTACCCGTCTATCCCGTCATTTGATTTCTCTCCCTGCCTAAAGTGCACGCTGTTCATCATCTTTTATATTACACGGGATAAAAATACGCTCTAAATGACGGGCTACGAGTAACAAATAGAAAAGTCAGGGAGGGAAAATTCCACCCATCCATCCATCCATCCATCCATCCATCCATCCATCCGTCCATCCATCCGTCCATCCATCAGTCCATCCGTCCAGCTAATACAAATCCCTGTATAAAACACAGCCGACTCTCCTCCTCATTCCTTTATCGATCGCTCTCGCCAAAAACTCTCCGTGATGGATCCACCTGCTCTCCGCTTTCTCTTAGAGCTGAGAGGTTCGCTGAACCTCAGGATGAAGTGAGGTCACATCTCAGATCGACCTTGCTCGTTTTTTTTTATTTTTTATGGGATTTGTAGTGCACGTGAGCTCCGTGTTTTATTAATACAGTAAAACAATTAAAACAATTATTATTTGTATTATTTTTTTTGTTGTTGTGAATATTATTAATATAAATATTATTAGAATTATTTGTATTATTAA
>MU551567.1:5278931-5297218 GCA_024362625.1 Silurus asotus | reverse complement strand
TAAATCATTTTTGTTATTCATTCATTTGCAATATTGCTAAAATCATTTTTAGCGATTAAAAATGTAATGATCGAATCGAGCCTGAGAAGCTATCGCACGCAAATCTAATAAAAACCCATAACAAAATATTTATACCATTTTTTAAATAAACATGATATTGTTTGTTTACTGGAATACATTTCCATTTTTTTGCACCTGGAGATTGAAACTCACACGTTTTTGAGTTTTTTAATTATTAATAATTGGCATATTTTCAGAAATGAACTGAACCAGTTGGACTGAAGCAGGTGGACTGAAATAATCAATAAATTCAAGCATCGTCTGACTTTTCTCAACACAACATTACTCCTGGATTAGAAATACTGTGTTTATGTTCATTAATGTGATGACTGAAGCTAGCTGAGAGAGATTTTAATATAAACACATGCTTTAAAAATGGAAACGTACCGTATCATTAGAGAAAATTTCAGATTACAGAATATGATATGTAAAAATGTCTGCGTGTTTCTGGATTTGAGTTTTAATAACTTAAAAGCTCAATTATAATAAATGTGTGCATATTTTAGTATTTTATATTACACTGTATTTTATATTACTTATGACTGTAGAAATCTCGCGCTATATTATCACCACGGCTTTTCCCCATCATGTTCTAAAACTCTTTTCTTTTACTATTACACTTTAACACTAGAAACATGAAAAATCCAAAAACTTTTGGCCCAAAAGTGCGTCCATTTTGATTTAATGTTTATTAGACACTGTGTTCACTAAACACATTTATCACAATATGAACTTGTCGTACTTTAAAAAAAGTAAAAATGTGTAGACATTCAAAAAGGATCTCGAAGTTTCTTTTAAAAAAATATATATAATTCTGGATTCTGATTGGTCAAAAGACAATGGTTTCTTATAACTGCAGTAATAATGAGCGTTTAGGTCTGTATTCTCATGATCAGTTCTGTTGATCAGTTTTGATTAACATGTTAAACAGATTGGATCAGTTATCATTTAGTTATCATTCATAAAAAAAATCTGAATTCCCACAGGAACGTGTAAGTTTGTTGAGTCTCCGCATCACACTTATAGGGGATTTCTTATAGTTATTAAACTTAAAAAAACATGCACAACAATGTCAGTGTTATAAAACAGAAACTAGAGTTAGCGCAGTGTCACTGCGTACAGGAAATACAGTTCTTTAGCATTTTCTGTCATTTTATATAGAATTTCTCTTAAAATGTAAAAATCCTGACAATTTCACGTTTCGAGGGAGTGATTGAATGAAAGATGAAGAGAATGAAAAGATTTGTTAAAGTATGTGAAATAAGTAGAACAGTGTAGTAGATCATATTTTTAGGAAATACTTCAATATTAATAATCATTTAAATATTAAACATGATTCAAATATGAAAAATATGAATATTTAAAAAATATTGATTTTAAAAATATACACAATTTTATATTATTTAACCAAGCAGACATTTTATTTTAAATAGTTTTAGAAATGTAAAATGTTGATCACAAATGCTAATAATAATAATATAATATTAATGATAATAACAATAATTACCTGCATTAATAAAAAAAAAAATCCAAGCAATTTTACATTTTGTATTTCTTCCCCCACAAATTGCACCAAATTTAAACCCATTTAAAAACCCAAGTACGAACCGAACCCTGAATTTTATATTAGGAAATCTGAAGGAGTTTCCAGTGCAAGTCAGAAATAAATCTTAAAATAAAAAAATAAATCTTGATCTCGAAAGAGGATAAAACAGAGGAACATGATGATGTAACCGTAAAAGGATAAAAACATTTTTTTTAAAAGGCATTTAGATTTTTTCCGTGAATATAAAATAATTGCATGATTGATCATTTTACGTATAACTTTAGGTCCTAAAATGTTCTAATTTCTGCCTCTTACAGCTCCTACAGCATTCTCGGTCTTGTGTGTGTGTGTGTGTGTGTGTGTGTGTTTGTGTGTGTGTGAGAGAAAGAGAGAGAGTGTGTTTTATAAATAACTGACATGCACTGTCACAGCAATCCCACTGGAGAAAGCAGTAAAAACACAGAGCGATAAGCAATAAGTAGTGTGTGTGTGTGTGTGTGTGTGTGTGTGTGTGTGTGTGTGTGTGTGTGCGCGTAGGCAGACACAGAGCGACTGATCTTCCATTAATTCCAGCCCTTTTGTGTATATAAGTAATGACATCACCCAGAGGTCACGGCAGGGGAATTGGCTCCTCTGTAGTGCACTCCCATTTAACCTCTTTTTACCAGCTAAGCCAATGCTTTTGCTGCCGTATTGATTTCCAATTCCGGAGCTGCTCCGCGATCGGTGCCCTTTTACATGCCTAGCGCACCGGCCTTGCTCTACGCCACTTTCTCTTCGCATTTCTAGGCCCTGTTAAACTCCCCCTCCAAAAAATCTCTCCTTTTTCATGTTCTGAAGAGTGTTTCTCACATGGATTGCAAAACACAGATGCAGAGAGAAGAGAAAAAAAAAAATCGATACGTGTCTGCTTTTTAAAAATTAACATTTTGGTGTTGCTGAAAAGAAAAAAAAATCTCTGGAGGAAAACCGGAAAGTCCATGCTAGATCCGTTAAACGGTCAAATAAGGGAAAAGGTACATACGTGACCATATGGTAAAACCGTGCCACCACCGGGCGAATTGGATTTTCCCGAATCGTCTCGGTGTCGTCGGTTTCTTTTTAACTCGCGCAAATTGAAGCCTAGAGCGTGACAGAGCGGCTGGTTAGCGTGTATTAGCGGAGATCTGGACCTCTGCTCACCCGTGAGTGATTTAAAATGGGGGTTAATACAAGACTGACTGAGCCTATGATTTAGCCTTTGAGAGGAAAAGACTGCAGCTTAGGGACGCAAATCTCATTAGCTGACTCTCTCTCTTTCTCTCGCTTTCTTTCCTCACACACTCAACCCATTTGATTCATAAGGCTTCTGTCATTTTGGAAAGGTCAGATTAGCTCTACTGGATGGTTGTGGTTTTAGAGAACTTGTTCATCTGTCGCTCTGTAAAGAGAGGACACGCATAAGGAGGGACATCATTCTGCATGTGGAAGCGGTTCAGAGAAAAGGTTACGGATGTGTCCACATTGTTTAGACCTTAATGGACTGTAGATTGGTTAACATGCCATCATTTGGACCCATGTCAGCAGGGCTGTTCGAGAAGATCAATGCAAATCGAGACAAAAATTACGATTTACGTTTCATAAATTTAAAGTATATAAAAGACGATGTGGACCTTTATCAGGTCCCAGCTCCACCAGATTTTGGAGTGTGACTGTGATGATCAAACGTGGGTGGAATCAATTGAGTGCTTTTAGAAAAGGGCTGAATTTATCAGGTGTCCTCAGAAATTAGCAAGAATAATAAAGTATGTTTAGAACTAGGTGGGAGTAATTAGTTGCTCTCATAAGTAGGTAGTGTTTGTCCTCAGACGTAGGTGGGATTAGTAGAAAGTGCTTGAAAGTGTTTAGGATAAATATGTTTTCTTAGAAATTAGTGGGATTTATCGATTGGGCAGGAGAAATCAATAAGTAAGCAGGGTTGGTCCTCAGAAGTAGTGAGATTAGTAAAAAGTGCTCCTGAAGTAGGCAAAGGTAATCAGTTGGCATTATAAATAGGCAGGGTTTGTCCTCAGACGTGGGCAGGATTACTAGAGACTGCTTCAAAGTGGGCGAGGATAAGTATGTGTCCTGATAAGTGGGCGGGATTAATTGAAGGTCCTCATAAAATATTTCACTCAGAAGTGGGTTGGAATAATCAATTCTCCTCAAAGTTGGTCAGGAAAAATTGCTTTTTTTTTTAGAAGTAGGAGGGAACTATCAATTCCGATTAATTGGAAGTAGGTGGAGTTAACTAAGAGTGCTGAAAAGTGAGTAGAATAATTAAGTGTTTGGAAGTAAGCAGGATTAAATGAGAGTCCTCAGAAATCGGTGGAATTTATATCAAGCATGCTAAGAAAAGTGGGTGGGATTAATCCAATGCACTCATAAGTGGGAGGGAGTAACCCGATTGTCCTCATAATTGGGTGCAACAAATTGATCGTCTTTAGATGTGGGCGGGATTAATCAAGTGTCCTCAGAAGTAATTAGTTAGGAGTAATTAGTTGTCCACATTAGTAGACACGGTTTGTCCTCAGAAGTGGATGAAATTAGTAAAGAGTGCTCAAGTTTGGGTGGTAATAATTATGTGTCATGAGAAGTAGGCGGGATTAAATCAAATCAATAATTTTTTTATTTGTATAGTGCTTTTAACAATTAACATTGTCTTAAAGCAGCTTTACACAGATAATGTGGTGATTAAAAGTGAATATGTTCCTAATTAAGGGTCCTCATAAATTGTCACCCATAACTGGGTTAGTCCTTAATTGTCCTTAAAAGTGGGAAAGAACAATTGTTTGTCTTTAGAAGTAGCAGGAAATTAACAATTACTATCAGACATATGCAGGAATAATTGATTGTTCTTAAAAGTAGGTGGGATTAACCAAGAGTGCTGAAAAGTGAGTGGAATAATTGAGTGTTAAGGAATATACCAGACTAAAGGGGGGTCCTCAGAAATTGGTTGGATTTTTATATAGTGTACTTGGAAGCGGGCGGGGTTTATCCAATGCACTTAAAATTGGGTGGGAGTAATAGATTGTCTTGAGAATTGGCATAACTAATGGTGTGTCTACAGGAGTGGGCGGGATTAATTAGGTGTTTTCAGAAGTTGCAGATTGGTTGATCACAGTCTAACATCTGGTTATTTGCATAAAATAAATACTATTCTTTAAAAATATTAAATCCTATTCCTAAATCAGGTTTTAAAAAGTAGTAAAGGTTTTAAAATGTGCAAATAAATGTGTCATAAATTAAACACTACATTCATGTGTGCTTCGTTGCACTGGAGTTTGAGGCGTACATGCTGATCGAGCTCACTGTACTTCATTGCTTTTTGCTGAACATGACATACCTGACACGGCCTTGACATAACCGACACACGATGTTGATCGATCGGACCAATTCCCTTTTGAATGTCTCTGCATTAAAATTCTGTGTCATAAAAAGCTAATGTAACCCTTTCACTGAAACATCGCAAATGAAAAATTGTAGGAAGAAACGATAAAAAAAAAAAAAAGCTCTTGACCTTTCTGAAAGATCTCAAATGCAGTTTCTTGACGGGTTTTAAGTGTAGATTCAGGATCTTCAGAAGAATTTAAATCTTTTTAACATCAGAAATATGAGCAGGGGTGAAATGATGGACTGTCAGGTTACACATCCTCCATTTACAGAAAAAAATAAATTTTTTATATATATATATATATATATATATATATATATCATGCAGCCTGTCACCACCAATGACAAATTGCAGTAGAGGGCAGAGGGGGACACGCTAGCAGCTTCTCACAGGACCCCCGAGAGAGTGCCAGAGAGTCTGGACCCTTCTACAGCGGGCGAAGTCAGCATTCTTTTAAATCCATATCTTAGCATAGAAGCTCGCTCTCACCGGTCCCATCCATCAACGGGCTCGACGCTAACATCCTCTCACATCCGACATCCAACATCATGTAGTCCCTTACTCCGAGCTGAAGATCTACGAATGATATTTTATTTATTTATTTCATTGTTCAGGCTCCCAGTTCTGGGTGAAATGACAACTGAGAACCTTCAAACTATATATTTCTACACAGAAATGTTACAATCGAGGCTGCGGTGTGTAAATAAATCATCAATAAGTACGTATCGGCTAGCTGGTATGAAATCTTGTGTGTGCTCAGATGTTCCAGGTTGCTTAGAAAAGATTGCTAACTGAGAGGTAGCTGGTTAAATCCAAAAGAGGGGATGAGTGTGTAGATTTTGTCTATAAAATCTCCTGATAAAGTTTTTATGCTTTGGCTAAAACACGATGCCATCCATAAGCTTCTTTCTGTGTATTTTAATTTGACATGGAAGCGGATTAATCACTTAGTGTCCTTAAAAGGGTTGATGGGGATAATCAAGTCATCAGAAGTGAATGGGAATTAATTTCAGGGTCACCAGAAGTGGGTGGTGATTAATCAAATGTTCTCTGAAACGGGTGTGGATAATTTGAGGGTCCTCGAAAGTAGGTAAGGATTAATTAAATGTACTCAGAAATGGGAAAGGATTAATTTAATGTACCCAGAATACTGGGCAAGGATAATTGAGTGTCCTCAGAATACCGGGTAAAGATAATTGAGCGTCCTCAGTATACTGGGTGAGGATAATTATGTGTCCTCAGTATACTGAGTGAGGATAATTGAGCGTCCACAGTATACAGGGTGACGATAATTGAGTGTCCTCGGTATACTGGGTAAAGATAATTAAGCGTCCTCAGTATACTGGGTGAGGATAATTATGTGTCAAGATAGCGAAGACTAATTAGCATTCATGGATAACAAATGATCTTTTCAGAAATAGGGAAACACAGGAATGGGTAAACTTAACCGTTTAGCACAAAACTGGCATGGATAATAACTCGCACAAATCGCAGTCATATGGACGTTAATCCCAACACGTCTGAAGGCCACGCTTTCATTGCAAAAACTTTCTCTTACATCTACACTGGCGTTTTACATTTATTTTTTAGGAAACTTGCTAGTCTTCACTGAAACGTTTAAAAAACACACATTCCAGCACTGCCCATGTGCAAAATCCTATGAAAATAAAGTTGGTAACCTTATACGGACAGGTGAAGAGGGGGTGGAGTCAGTGCTGCACGTAACCATCATGCTATACATATGTTTGCATTTGTGTTGAACAAGCCATGTGACAAAACATGTTGTTTTGATTGTCAGTTTACTCAGTCCTTATTTCAGCATGATAAAGTTGTATTAGATTTTATACACTAAAACGTTAGCAAAGTGTTTTTCGAAAAGCTTGAGTTTGAAATGAAGTCGTTGTCACTGGTAACACAAACAGATAAAGTTGCAAGTTTCATGTGACAAAAAAAAATAATAATAGTTTTTTTAAAAAGCGTTATTTTCTCAGAGCGCACTGCACTTTCAATTTTGTATTAAGTAAATTGGTATAATATTTTTTATGTTTCCGGTAGAGTGTTTACTGGCACAAAAAGCATTTCAGTGCAAACTGAAGGTCGTAAACAACAAGAAAACAATGTTTGTTTGTTTTTTTAAATGTATCCAGAACCTAACCTCATGATTCTCACCAGACGTTTTTTTTATTATTGTTTTTGTATTTTCGACACTAATATTCGAAAGTTTTTCCCTGTGTTTCAGCCGTATATATATATATATATATATATATATATATATATATATACGGCTGAAACACAGGGAAAAACTTTTGAATATTAGAAAAAAAATCTGAAAATACAAAAACAATAATAAAAAAAAGGTCTGGTGAGAATCATGAGGTAAGGTTCTGGATACATTTAAAAAAAACAAACAAACATTGTTTTCTTGTTGTTTACGACCTTCAGTTTGCACTGAAATGCTTTTTGTGCCAGTAAACACTCTACCGGAAACATAAAAAATATTATACCAATTTACTTAATACAAAATTGAAAGTGCAGTGCGCTCTGAGAAAATAACGCTTTTTAAAAAAACTATTATTATTTTTTTTTGTCACATGAAACTTGCAACTTTATCTGTTTGTGTTACCAGTGACAACGACTTCATTTCAAACTCAAGCTTTTCGAAAAACACTTTGCTAACGTTTTAGTGTATAAAATCTAATACAACTTTATCATGCTGAAATAAGGACTGAGTAAACTGACAATCAAAACAACATGTTTTGTCACATGGCTTGTTCAACACAAATGCAAACATATGTATAGCATGATGGTTACGTGCAGCACTGACTCCACCCCCTCTTCACCTGTCCGTATAAGGTTACCAACTTTATTTTCATAGGATTTTGCACATGGGCAGTGCTGGAATGTGTGTTTTTTAAACGTTTCAGTGAAGACTAGCAAGTTTCCTAAAAAATAAACGTAAAACGCCAGTGTAGATGTAAGAGAAAGTTTTTGCAATGAAAGCGTGGCCTTCAGACGTGTTGGGATTAACGTCCATATGACTGCGATTTGTGCGAGTTATTATCCATGCCAGTTTTGTGCTAAACGGTTAAGTTTACCCATTCCTGTGTTTCCCTATTTCTGAAAAGATCATTTGTTATCCATGAATGCTAATTAGTCTTCGCTATCTTTGAGTCGCACCATCAAGCGAGCGACGTGACATATTTTAAGGCAATGGGAAAGCTATTTCTTCTGCTATGAATAGAATATAAAATGTGCTTGTTTCAGGTTCCAGGCTACACGAATCCCATACCCTTTTCCTTCCGACACATCTTCACCACCACGGCTAATTAACGCCCATAAACAGCAGCGGAACTTTAGCTGATAGATTCTCATTACGTCCCTCGCGTACGCTTTTATGAAAAACCATCGACACTTAGAACACGAGGTGCTGCGCAGGTACATTCCGCTTCTCAGAGGTGCATCCACACAATGTAAATGTGCCTCTGGAAAGGTACAGAGACCGTCCTCGAGGCCCAATTACGGGACGTTGGAAATAAAAAAGGAAGACAAAATAAAATAAACCGCACGCGCGTTTTAAAGGTGCCGTAAATCCTAGCGAATCTCTAATAAAAGATATAAAGCGCCCCTCTTGAGGGAACCACCCGAGCGACACCATACGCTATACCTACATTCGTATCCTGCTTCCTGCGAGACGCTGTTTCTTTCCTGTTATTTTGTGATCAAGTTTTGTCCAAAGCCAAATCCCTCTAGGCAAAAAAAAAATATCATGTAGTGCTTATCAAAAAGAAATGAGTCCACACACACATACACACACACACACACATGATTTCTTCAGTAATTCCATTACATATAAAGAGAAAGACAGTGGAGAAGAGGAGTGTGGGCTCGTCCAGGCCCAGAGCTCCATCCTCCTCCGCGTTCACACTTTGCATGTTGACCGATACATTGAAAACAATCCCAGGAAAGGGCGTCCGTCCCGTCCTGCGAGGCCGTCTCCTCGTCCGTATTAACGTATCCGCCGAGCGGTTTGTCAAAACGCACCGAAACGAGCTGCGACAGAACGAGGCCAAAAAATCTGCTTCAACTTGGAAAGCGTTTTGAAAGAAATGGTTATCGCTTAACCAAAAAAGAAAAAATCCCTGCTATCCCCGCTTTGAGGAGAGAGTTGGGCAAAATAATTAACCTAATCTATTTTAGCTGAGTCCCCCTGACATATTAGCCGGAGAAATGGGTACATGATATTGTAATTATGAGATCATAGAGAGATTAAGGATATGAGTAATTATACCTTTATGGGGCAAATGTGGTTAATCAACACGGCGCTCAGGTTGGGATTTTGACGCGCTCGCAGGCAAAAAAAAAAAAAAAACGGCAAAGTCAATAATCCGAAAAAAGTGAAAGACACGCCGTGTGTCTCGGGTGAAAGTGTGTCCCTTTTTTTTTTATTTTTACATGCAGTACACTTGTGCGTAAAGGTGTGTATTCCCTCGCTTTGTGAAAGAGGCGAAGGTGAAATGAGGTTCCTCATTCACTACAACGATACACGCTTTTAATCAAACTAAGCTGGCCTCAGGTGCACTGGTCAACAAATCCCATTTACCTGCACACCATAATGTGTGTGTTTGAGTGTGTAAGAGTGTGTGTGTATATACAATGCTGGAAAACGGCCTCCGTTATCGCAACAAAGACGTCAATTTATCTCTCGGCTTTTTCCACGAGTTCACTTGTCTACGTCGCGCTGGATAAGGGCGTCTGCTAAATGTGAAGGTAAACGTAAATGTGCATGTGTAAAATATTAACCCACTCCTGGTGATATCGGGGCCGTGGGAGCTGTCTGGCTGACGAGCCGTGCTGCTCAAAGTTTGTTTTCATGAATTTTAATCAGCGCAACTGGAGACCGCCAACCTGTCACCGCGACGTACGATATACATCCGGCTCCGGATACGAAGCCGGAAAAAAAAATAAATAAAAACACACAAGCTCCTACAGCCATTACAGCAGTGTCTCCCATCGGATCCGACTTCATGCAGATGGATTAGCTGCGCTAAAGTGCTTGACAGATCTGCATATCTAAGCGGCAGCCGCGGCCGTTCCGCAGACGTCTCTGTAATTTATGCGAGGCTCTAAACTTCTCCGTCTTTTATGAACCAGTCTTACGTCTGTGTTCGGAGGCTAATCGTTGTAGCGCGACCCGGGCACACGGCTAATGTTCGGGACCTCGTATTGCCGGAATAAAGAGCGTCACCGGAAACAGCATGTGTGAGAGAGCAGCCATCTTGATTTACGTCTCGGTTGGAGGGGATGAGGTGAAGGGGAAATAAAGTGATGCAAGAGAACGGAGCGGCGCTGATTATCGAGCGATCGCTCCTCCAGATAACATGGTGCAGCCTGTCCTACTCCGACTTGAAAGAGAGTTCGGATTGCGCTTCGGGGAGGAATTCGTGTAGCTTTAAGGTTCCTCGAATCAAAAAAGTGTCATTTTACAGTGCTGACAAAAGACAGCAGCATTCGAGGAGTAGTTAGCCCACCGCTAGATGTTCCGCCAGGAGCTACAGGCGAACGTTTTTTTCCCCCCCCACTTCCTCTTTCAAGTGGAATAGCGCTGAGCTTGGAAAAAAAAGAAAAGAAAACGCGTCCGCGGCTTGCTTTAGGGGTGGAGTTAAACGTCTTTAGCTACTCTGAGGAGTATCATTAAAGGACACAGTCGCTGTGGGAGCGCACAGAAGATGGTGTGGACTCGGGCGAAGAAGAGATAGAGATCTCTCTCTCTCTCTCTATCAGAGGCATCCCTCACACTGCGCACACTGTTACACAGCCAGGAGTAAATATTCAGTCACCAGTAGCTGAGCTGGCGTGTACTTAATACACACTGCAGGTGTATTATCGCTCCGAACGGCCTTATCTCTGAGAGACAGACAGACAGATGGTTAAAGGTCCTCCTCTCCTTCTCACACACACACACACACACACACACACACACACACACACACACACACACACACACATATACCGAACAACTCTGAGTGGATCAACCAGCGCAGCATCTTTGAACACGCTGCTATTCAAAGTCCTGCTTTTATGGCACTAGAGGCAAGAGACGACTTACAGCAGTGACGGCCCTAAAAAACGAGACGCTTTACAACCGAGGGAAAGCACACGGTACGAGACACAGATCATGTGCAACACCGAGATAGGAATATACACACACACATACACACTTGTGTAGCTAGTGCAAAGGTGCAAAGATGTAGAGTGTTTATTTCCCCAAGTCTCAGACAGGATGGATGATTCGATTTCTTAGTAAAACTAAAATATAGATATATTTGGGTAAATCCGGGTAGAGGAAGCTTGAGATGAAATAAGAAAAACGGTTTTCTATTAAAATCATTTTGCATCGCAATTAATTCTGTAGTCAGATTTATTAAAATGGGCAAAAACCAACAAAACATTTATATAATGTAAAGCAATTTATGTGAAAAAAAAAGTCTCTGTGTGTGTGGCGAGCTTTTTTTTTTGTTTTTTTGTCGTAATAAACAGTCAATTATGTTTTTTATTTTTTTGTTAATTGTAAAACAATAACGAAATAATGGATTCTGTAAATGTAAATAAATTCAGTTCCCTCATAAAATAATTGAGTTGAAAAGATTTTTAAGAAATGTGAAATATTAATATAAAATGGTAAATAAATAATAAAGCAAGTTTATATATATTATATACACACACACACACACACACACACACACACACACACACAGTATAGTATAATTTCTGTTTTGTAGTAGAGATGATTATTGCTAGAAGCTTCTTTGTACCGTATATATATATATATTGCATGTGTTTATTTTGCCCCCATATGGTTTATAGATACATCATGAGTTAATCACATGTGTGTTTAAAATGGCCGAAATAAGATAAACATGAAGTGTGTGTGTGTGTGTGTGTGTGTGTGTGTGTATAAAAGCGGAGATAAAATAAACACAAAGAGTGTGTGTGTGTGTGTGTGTGTGTGTGTGTGTGTGTGTGTGTGTGTGAGGTGGGGCCTACCCCAATCACTTCTACACTAAATCCTGAAATCACAACACACACATGCTTGTTAGAGAAACACCAAACAAGTGGCAAAGCGTCTAAATAATCCAGAAGCAGACTGTCTAATCTAATTATATTTATTAAAGAAGAGAAAAATTAAATTTATATTCTGGTTTAAATAGAAAACATTTTTTAGATGTTAAAATTCAGAGCATCAAACTCAAAACATCTTCTGATTATTATTATTATTAATATTGTTGTTGTTGTTGTTGTTGTTGTTGTTGTTATTATTATTATTATTATTATTATTATTGATGGATTAAAAGGATATTATGACTATCTATCTATCTATCTATCTATCTATCTATCTATCTATCTATCTATCTATCTATCTATCTATCTATCTAGTTATATGTCATCTGTTTGTCTCATTCTGCTAATTTATCATTTTAAATTTATTTAAGACAGAAATATGAAGTGAGTTTAAAGTGTCCCCAAGCGTTTTCCACGTTGTCCACACAGAGGCCTGCACTGTCCGATTAAAGCAGTGGTACATGGAATTATACGTTTTTCCAATCGGATCAGATCCGTTTTAATAAAAAAAAACACTCAACCATTCAGGTCCACTTACAGTGCGCCAAAATAATGGAGTGGCGATTAATATGATGGCTTACAGTCACTTCCCTCTGACTTACTGTACCTTACACACACACACACACACACACACACACACACACACACACACACACACACACACACTCTCCAACCGCCAAGTAATTGATAAAAAGTTCTTGAAAAGGATTTAATAGTAATTGCCTTTTCTTTTTTCTTTTTTTAATCAGGCTCCGTTCAGAGGAAGCTATAAATATCAACCAGGAGCAATAAAAATAACAGAAATAGCGCCCCTGAGCGTTACCACTCACACACACACACACACACACACACACACACACACACACACACACACACACACACACACACACACACACACACACACACACACACACACGCAGAAAAGCACACTCACACACACTGACTCACTCACACTGACTCACTCACACTCACACACTCACTCACACACACGCACAAACATACACACACTCACTCACACAAAAACACACACACACACACACACACACACAAACACACACACACTCACACAAACGCAGAAAAGCACACTCACACACACTGACTCACTCACACTTACTCACATTCACTTACACACACACACACACTCACTCACACACACACGCACAAACACACACACACACACACACACACTCACTCACACAAAAACACACACACACACACACACACACACACACTCACTCACACAAAAACACACACACACACACACACACACACTCACTTACACAAACACACACACACATGCAGAAAAGCACACTCACACACACTGACTCACTCACACTCACTTACACAAACACACACTCACACTCACTCAAACAAAAACACACACACACACACACTTACTCACACACACTCACTCAAACACACACACACACACACACGCAAAAAAAAGCACACTTACACACACTGACTCACTCACACTCACTCACACTCACTTACACCCACACACACTCACTCACACACACACACACACACACAATCTCACACGCACGCATAAAAGCACACTCACTCACACACACTGACTCACTCAAACACACACTCACTCACACACACATACACACACTCACACTCACAAACACACACAAGTACTCACACACTTACACACACGCACAAACAAACACACACACGCACACTCACACACACTCACTCACACTAAGACACACACACACACTTAAGTACTCACACACACTTACACAAACACACACAAACATATTTGCACACACACTCACTCACACAAACACACATTTACACACACACATGCATTCACACACGCACTTACATACACAAACACACACTCAAACACACTCACACAAACACACACTCACAAACACACTCACAAACACACACTTACTCACACACAGAAACTTACACGCACACTCGCACACACTCACGCACACAAAAACACGATGCAGGTTGAGGAAAGTAAAGAGAGTTATTGTCTGTCTGTTTTTCTTGCATCCAACCATTTATGTTTGTCCTGCTGTCTGTCAGACAGATACACAGACACAAAAAAAGAAAAAAGAAAGAAAGAAAGCTGTAATTTTGTAAATAATAAATACGGCCTGGTTATAATTTTCAGGGACGATTCATCAACTCCTGCAGCTCGTATCAATTAAACTATTTATTAGGAGAGGAAGGAGGCAATAACCGGCCTGTTTATAAAACTCTAAACACCCTGAGTACCTCCCTGAAAACCGCTCTGCAAACCCCCCTGAGGAATTCCATGAGAACAACCTCAATGACTTCCCTGTGAACCACCACGTGAACCTGCCTGAAAACCTCCATAATAAAAGTCATGAAAGCCTTCCTTTGACCCACCCCGAGACCCGCTCTGAAAACTGCCCTTAGAACCTCCTTGAGAACCTCCACGTGAACCAACCACAGATCTTCCCTGAGCACCGCTCTAAAAAGTGCCCCAAAAACCTACCTGAGAACTGCTCTTAAAAACTACTCCAAGATCCACCCTAAGAACCTCACTGAGAACCTCCTCATGAACCTCTGAAAGCGTCCTGCAGGACAGCCCTGACAACCTCCCCAACAACTGCGCTAAGAATTCCCATGAGAACGTTCCTGGGAACTTCCCTGAGAACCTTCTGCAGAACAATCTTCATACACATGCTATTCACACAGACACCAAAACTACAGTGAACATTTCAGCTGTAAAACCTTTTCTTTAGGCCTTTACCCCCCTTTACCCTCTTTAACCCCNACCCCCCTTTCCCCCTTTAACCCCCCCCCCCGCCTTCGACACACACACACACACACACACACACACACACACACACACACCCCAATTACTGGCTTTTTCTCTCTTATAAAAAATTGCATAAAAAAAAGAAAAAAGATAAAGATTGAATATTGTTCATTTCCTCAGACCTCCTCCTGGGCGGCGCCGTTGCGTACGTACCTGCTGCGCTTTTCCGCCACACGTAACTCGGCCATTTTGTCAGAAAACGTCATTATGGAAATAAAAAATATTCACAAAAAAAGAAAAGAAAAAAAAATGTATTTCTTATTGTTCAAAATCTCATCATATAATGAAAAACTGCATAAATATTTTGATAATAATAAAAGAAAAGAATGTGAGATATAAAGAATAATCCGGAGGAATGGGTCTGTTCCTCACACTCGCTGCACTTCTTCCCAACAAACACAGGAAAAATGACACCACGAACAGAAGAAGGCTCGCTGTATTGGTCTGATTTCCATCCCATCACTCGGGGGTGCACTTTCTTATTCTTACCTCGACAATACACTCCGTCTCACACACACACACACACACACACACACACACACACACCCGCGCGATACACAACCCCGCCTCGATCGAGGAGCCCTCGTGTTCATGTGCTACAGGACTTTATCCCAGCTGTAGTAGGAGCAGGGGCTTATGGGTAAAGTGCAGGAGAGCAAATTCTCCATCCAGGAGAAAAGTAATAGACAGAGAGAGAGAGAGAGAGAGGGAGAGAGAGAGAGAGAGAGAGAGAGAGAGAGAGAGAGAGAGAGGAGAAGAAAGAATGAGGGTAAAGGAAACAAAAGTAAGGAAAGTGAAGGTTAAGCGAACCTTGACAAAAAAAAAGGAAAGCAAAAAAGTGATAGATAGATAGATAGATAGATAGATAGATAGATAGATAGATAGATAGATAGATAGATAGATAGATAGAGAGAACAAATATATACAGAGAAAAGGAAAGAGAAAGTGGACAGAGACAGAGAGACAGACAGAGAGACAGACAGACAGACAGACAGACAGACAGACAGACAGACAGACAGATAGATAGATAGATAGATAGATAGATAGATAGATAGATAGATAGATAGATAGATAGATAGATAGATAGATAGAGAACAAATATATACAGAGAGAGGGAAAGAGAAAGTGGACAGAAACAGACAGACAGACAGACAGACAGACAGATAATAGATAGATAGATAGATAGATAGATAGATAGATAGATAGATAGATAGATAGATAGAGAGAACAAATATATACAGAGAGAAGGAAAGAGAAAGTGGACAGAGACAGACAGACAGACAGATAATAGATAGATAGATAGATAGATAGATAGATAGATAGATAGATAGATAGATAGATAGATAGATAGAGTGTTGAGTTATAACAGGTTATAACGCTTCAGGAGGAAAGCTGATCTCTTTCTCCATGTTGTAGATGAGAACGTCATGAAAACGCCTGAATTCCCAGATGTGGTGTGTCGCTTCAAATCTAATTTAACACATCGTGGCCTACTTTCTGTCTTTCCTTTCCATCCTTTCTTTTCCTTCTTCCTTTCTTTTCCTTCCATTAGGTGTAAATCAGATGCTGTAGCTGAAAGCGATTCTTTCACGTTTAAACAGACACGAAGAAGAGGAAGAAAAAAAAAAGAAGGGGAAAAAATAAGCGAGGAAAAAGAAGAGGATGAAGAAAAGAAGAAAAAGTAAAAGATGACGAAAAGCAAAAAGAAAGAAGAGAAAGGTATCGAGATACACGCCATTTAATATCAAATGTATTGTTTCAATTATTTATTTATTTGTCGAATCTATAAATACACGTTCATTAGTTCATGTGTGCTTTTATTTATTTATTATTAATTATTATTATTTATTTTTTAAAAGACCGTAGAGACATCTCCTGGACGTCCTGAGAAACGTGGACACCAGGGTGGGTGATATAATATCGTTAGCATGATGCGTCGCCGTGGCGACACGACTTCCTGAGTAATAATAACTGCTGCAATAAAACCTTGAATTAAAGAAAAAAAGAAAAAAAAAATCTGCATTGAAATGCATTCATGACAGTGACCAATCTGGTGTGTGTGTGTGTGTGTGTGTGTGTGTGTGTGTGTGTGTGTGTGTGTGTGTGTGTGTGTGTGTGTGCGCATGTGTGTGCATGTGTGTGTGTGTAAGTTTTCTGTTTTCCTCTTTCTCAGTTGTGTCCACATTGGGTGAGATTTGTCAAGTTTCAAGGTTTTGCTTGTTCTTGTGTGTGTGTGTGTGTGTGTGTGTGTGTGTGTGTGTGTGTGTGTGTGTGTGTGTGATTATGTCTCTCAGTGTGTATTGTGCAGGTAATGTTGAGTTTCCTGGGGTTATTTTTTGACGTTTAGTCAGACTCCTGGATTGAGCTATAAACCTTCAGGTTGCTTTTGTCGATATCACGCATGAAGAGGGAGAAGAGGCAGGAAGCCCTGGTGCATGCTGGGAGAGAGTCAGTGAAAGGTGGGATTGTCAGTGAAAGGTCATCAGTCAGATTGTGTGTGTGTTTGTGTGTGTGTGTGTGTGTGTGTGTGTGTGTGTGTGTGTGGGCAGACAGGGCAGGAGACTGGATGGAGGTGGGCCTGACACACCTCACACAAAGACATGATCCTGGCCCATGCTGCACTGCACTTGGGTGTGTGTGTGTGTGTGTGTGTGTGTGTGTGTGTGTGTGTGTGTGTAAGACAGAAAGAAACAGACAGGTTGCCAATATCGTACAGAACCATTTTTGACAGCTTGAGATCCCCATCACGCCAAATAACACCTTCATCTCAGTATTAACTCCAAGCAGGTCGCCCAGCAAAACCAGACGCATAGAACAAATAAGAAGAATAAGAAGAATACAAAGTCAGACTTTTACATAACGGAAATTTCCACCACACAAACAGAAAAAAAATAATCGCTCCGATTTCCTTGTTTCTTTAGTTTCGGAGTGGAAAACCATCAGATACTGGCGACTTGTTGCTGCTGGAAATTAGCCTTCAATTCGAGCAATTAGCAAAACCCTGATCAACACCTTTCCTTCACCCGAACCCGTGACTGTCCGCTTCGAAGGACACCGTGATTGTGCAGATGGGAAAAAAAATTAAAAAGTGGCACTTACTTTAGCGGTGTTTTCATGCTCCAGGGCTTCGGATGCTGCGGCCTAGGATAGAAAAAGGACAGAAAAAAAAGAGAAAAAAGAGAGAGATCAGACAACATCTCCAAAGCCTCTTCTATACATCAGACAATCCTAAAACGTGCACAAGGTTCAACACACGCATACGAAGATGGACTCGTTTTCAACATAAAAACACTGCTGAAATTTTGAGCGTCTGCGTTTAATTTTCTGCCCCCCCACCTAAG
>MU551567.1:5277844-5278922 GCA_024362625.1 Silurus asotus | reverse complement strand
CTCCCCCCCAAAAGACTTAACGCAATTCGTATTCCGTCTATTACGAATATAAGAAGCTATTTCACGCAAATGTGTAATTTATATGCAAAATGTCAGCCAAAGTACAGCTTATCATTAGCAGTCTAATTGCACACATCGGGGCTGCGCTCGAGAATCAAATCGCTGCAAGAAGGGCACTTCTCCTCCTTCCCTCCTTCCTTCCTTCATCCATTCATTCATTCTCTCCTTCCTGCCCATGAGTGGCTCTTGAGCCCCATCTACTGGGCCGAGTACGGTTCCACTCCCTCCTTCCATCCTTCTCTCCTTCTCTTTCACTTCGCCACGAGGAGCACAAAAGACGCCGTTACACAATTTACAATTAAATAAAAATAAATGGGACGTGTTCCAAATGGTGGCCTGCTCCCTTTCCCCTACAGTGTAGGGCGCAAGCTGTTAGCATGAGTTATTCATTATTCTGTCATTTTGTCCAGAAGACATCTACTTCCGGTTCACTGTACACATTTATCATCTGTCCCACGTGGGCGTGTCCCGATTCACACATTCTACTCAATAAAATAGGACACCTAATGTCTTAGCATAATCACTATATAGACAGGATGGACATGTCCCAGACCACACAACTTAACGTCTTAATATGACTACACGTACTGGGTGGACGTGTCATAAATCACTCTTTGATCAATAGACATTACTCAATCATCACTGCAGAAACAGGGTGGGCGTGTCTCAAATCACACTCTCAATTCAATACAATACGCCACCTAATGTCTTACTATCATCAGTACGCAGACGGTGTGGACGTGTCCCAAACCACACACTTTACTCAATCATCAATACAGAAACAAGGTGGGCTTGTCCCCAACCACACATTCCACTCAAAACAATAGGGCACTAAAAATTATAATATCATGAGTACACAAAGAGTTTGGACATGTCCTAAACCCCACACACACGCTATCCTCTGTACAAATTCATCCCTAACTACTAAATCGCTTCAGTGTGGACATGTCCCAAACCACATATCATAGTCACTATATAGGCCACATAAATGCCATGATGATCGTCTTTCATTGGAACA
>MU551567.1:5270344-5272844 GCA_024362625.1 Silurus asotus | reverse complement strand
AGTCATTGCTTACAGCAGTGTTTAATTCCTGTGACATCATCAGAGTTTTAGTTCGCAATTGGTCCCGAGTGAATACCTGCTGAGCAGCTGTACTAATTCGAGGACATGGTTTCTGTAAGTGACATTTATATTGTGCGAGATCATATCATGGGGTCTACACCAATCCATCTGCATTCATTTGTAAACCAAATCCTGTTCATGACACGAGTTATGTGTATGTGTGTGTGTCCTGTGTTTTGATCCTGGAGGCTCCATATTGCGTCTGTCTGCATATAAATAAAATGTTGCCTAAAACTTCTTTGGTTTGACCAGAGAAGTGATTATTTACTTTATCGCATTGAAACCAGACTAAATGCGCTGACGCGGCGAGTCCAGACGCCACACTGACTCACTGGCATCACAGACACGGCAGTGTGCGGGTACGCTAGGCTACATTTACACACACACTACTCATTTTTAATTACCGCACTGTGGTTTCCTCCGTTTGACAAAAAAAAGTAAGTGTGTTTGCGCATTTATAACATGATATAACTGATATATAACATTTCCCAAATTACACATATTCGGTAAAAAATAAACATATAACTCAAATATTTCTACTAATTTTGCTACAATCAGCCACAATAACTTTTCTAATCCAATTAACTAGAAGGACTATTAATATTTATACTCATACTACCACTTCTGCTAGTACCACTGATACAACTACTACTACCACTTTTATCTCCACATACAACTACAATTAATACTAGTACAAATACTTACTCTCGCTACGGACCCTAATACTACAAATACAAATACAACTACTATTACTTTTCTTTTCCAACCATACTACTAGCAATATAATTACTACTTTATTATAATAATATTACAATATATTAATAATAATAATAATAATAATAATAATGTAACTTCTTTAACTACAGGTAACTACTACTACAAATAATACAAACACTACTATTACTACGCCTCTGGTTACAACAACTACTTCTAATTTATGACCACTACTACTACCAATAAAACTACCACCACCAAATTATACTCATACAACTATTACTACTGCTAACTATGCATACTACGAATACAAAGAATACCACAAGTACTATTAAAACAACTAAAATGACCTACTTACTAAAACCACAATTATTATAAAAAATACTATTACTACAACTTTGACTACTGCAATATTTATATTTCCACTCATATTACTAGAAATAAAATTACTGCAATTATAACTAAAGCTAACTACTCATACTACTAAAATATTAAAACCACTACTATTACTATGTTTATTAATATTACTACAATATCGAATATAATTACTAACAATGCTACATTTTATATTGATAATATAATATAATACAATAAATACTGAAATTACTTTAATTATATAATACTTTTATCATATTAATATTGTTATACGCAAAATTATTAGTACTATTACCATAAGAGAAAGAGAAAGAGAGAGAGAGAGAGAGAGAGAGAGACAGAGAGAGAGAGAGAAAGAGAGAGAAGCATCACTATCTTCATGTGCAGTAAAATCTATTGAGAAGAATTACATCACACATAAGGGGACCTGTTGATTTGCCAATATTGACAATAAATTCCTTCTCTTTCTCTTTTTCCCTCCCTCTCTCTCTCTCTCTCTCTCTCTACTTCTCATATGTGAATATGCTGCATGAGGCGCTCCATGGCTGCAGTGTATTTTAGCCCAGATGTCAGTGCTGCGATGAGGGGATGAGAACAAATGAATGTGCCTTCCTCGTTACCCTCTCTGTAGAGGCCCTGCTCTCCTACCATCACACCACTCTGCTGAAGAATGGTGTGTGTGTGTGTGTGTGTGTGTGTGTGGGTAAAATAAATAAATAAATAAACAGATAAGGAAGATAAATTCAGCTAGGTGCACGAGGCAATGGACTCGTGGTATGCCCTCACATATACACACACACACACACGCACACACACGCACACACACGCGCACACACGCGCACACACGCGCACACACGCGCACACACGCGCGCACACACACACACACACACACACATATACACACACACACACCCGTCCACACACACGCACACACACGCACGCACACGCACGCACACGCACGCACACGCACGCACACGCACGCACACGCACGCACACGCACACACACGCACGCACACGCACGCACACACGCACACACACACACAGTAATAGACTACACACATAAGCACACCGTATGCACTCAGCACTCTCCATCTCATTTCCTCATCGTCTATATACTACCTCATTTTTTTTCCCCTCTCCTATTTTTCCACACACTCGCCTGGGAAAGAGAGAGGGATGGCCTCGGAGCGCTCCCTGTCCCCCTCTCTTTCTCTTTTTCTCTCTCTCTAAGACAAAGGGAATTCTCCTGCAATTTGGCTGGTAATCAGGAAGTAGCAGCTGGGTCAGGAGGCTGCTTTTCTTCGCCTAATGCACAAAGCCATTCTCTCGCTTTCCTCCTGGACATCAAGGA
>MU551567.1:5237844-5267844 GCA_024362625.1 Silurus asotus | reverse complement strand
AGTAAAGAAAGAAAAAGAGAAAAAGTTACCTGGTGAATCTGAGAACACGTGTTACAGTGTAACACGTCCCTTTTCCCTGTAACTCATGACTCATTTCCAAACCAAGCCATTATGCTGTCCATCAAAATCCAAGCGTAAAGTAGGACTGAAAGTACATTCCTTTATAAACACACACACACACACACACACACACACACACACACACACACACACACACACACACACACACACACAAACCTGCTCCCTCCACCCCCAGTGGGCCGTGATTTGATTTAGTTTTGCGAGACGAGGGCAGTGCCGCTGTACACCTCGTGTTTAAGCTCGTTACTTCGCCTACAGGCCTCGTTTAGGCGCGACTCCGCGGTTCCCTGGACGTCAGGTGCAATCGTCGAGTATAACGCAGCGCATTAGCCGCGACTCGGGGTGCTGCGAGGGTGCCACAGTCAATCAGGGCGGCCTGACGCGAGCGCTCGCTGCTGCCGAGGGAAAAGCGTCTGCCTCCGGAGGCTGTGCTGTGGAGAAAACCCTGAGACGTGTGCTGCCTTTAACGTGGCCTGACAGCACGGGAAATGAAGGACGAGGAGATGATCGCGGAGATTTCTCGCCAGCTCCGAGACACAGGAACCGCATGCTCGTTAGTAGAAAGGGTCAAACGCAAAAACATCGGCCAGGGCTGGTAGCTAAACAACCTGTCACAGATCCATCAGAACTGATCCTGATGTTCTTAAAACCAAAAACGACAAAGTGGAGACTCATACTTGTCTTTAGATGATCTAGGAGCTTCTAGCTCCACAAAACCATAACGAGGCCACCAGGGGTGTTTGTGCTAAGTGTCTGAAATTCATCTCGCTTGTACTAAATGAGCGGATTTTTAACAGATCTATCATCTGTATTTAATTATCACGGGGAAATCAAACCAGGACGTGTTCCCCTGAGAGTCTGGCTCCTTCCTGGTGTCGCATCGGGGAGCTTTTTCCTCGCAGTGGTCACCTCCAGATCGCTCATTAAGTCTACATCTGGATTTCTGAAGCGCTTCTGTGTCACGATGGGCTTTTGTTTTAAGGCTGAACGTCAGCGTTAATTCACTTCACTTGACTATCTGCTGGTTTTCAGCAAAAAAAAAAAAAAAAACACTGCGATATCAGGCTCATCTGTTCAATCATGTTCCTCATACCAAGGAGATCTGGATTCTGATTGGTCAGAAGGTTGTAGGTTTTTGTAGAAAATTGCAGCTCGGATGAATCGCAGGTTTCTACTAATTTTTTCTTTAATAGTTATGGACGGAGATTAAGTTGAGATTGATGCTGAATTCTGATTGGTCAGAAGGTGTTTATTAGAATGCTGTAAATGAGGTGAAGGTTTCCTGTGTGTAATCGCTCTTTGGCATCACCATAGCAACCGTGTAGACAACCAAAAGTTTTTGGTAAGGAAATGGAAGGAGTCTCCAGTTTCAGTCGTTCAGTACTGATTTATTGATTTATTTGTTTTATTTTTCTAACAATAGTTGGCACATTGCTTTATTATAAAAGAGAGGGAGATTTAGGGATTAAACAAATAATAAAAGACAGAGAGAGAGAGAGAGAGAGAGAGAGAGAGAGAGAGAGAGAGAGAGAGAATAAAAATGATGAAAAAAGGGATTATATGATTAAAAGAAAAAAAAAAGAATGGGATGAGTGTGGCTAGAAAGAAAAGAGTAAAGAAAGGAGGTAAAACAGTGCAGAAAGAGATAATTATTGGTGTAAGAACTGTAAACTGTTCCACCTTTCTCTCGTTCCACTCTTTCTTCTCCATTCTTTCCATTTTCCTCCCACTCTTTCATTTTCTCCTCTATTAACTCTTCTTTCATGTTTTCTCAATTCTGTCTATTTCCCTCTCTCTCCACTGTTTTGCCTTCCTGCCCCCTCCTATTATCACTCTCTTTTTATCCATTCTCAATCATTCTATTCTCTCTTTCTCTCTCATTTACTTTTTCTTTATTTCCACTCCGTCTCAAATCTTTCTCCATTGATCTATCTCCCCCCTCATTTTTCTTTCCCTTTTTTTTTCCTTCTCTGTTCCCCACAACACTGTTGTGACTCCCCCACAGCTCCGACACTGGAGACTCCTTCCATCATTTTAAACCTCATCAACCTTCTCATCTTTATCTATCTATCTATCTATCTATCTATCTGTCTGTCTGTCTGTCTGTCTGTCTGTCTGTCTGTCTGTCTGTCTGTCTGTAAATAAAATATTAAAATAAAAATAAAATATATATATTTTTTAGTATGTGTTGTATGTTTTATATGTAACTATTAAAACTATAGAAAAAAAACATGTATTTTAACAAACACTACACACTTCAGCCAGAACCTGCACACTGTGTATTATAGATATGCCTCGAGTACCATATGTATTTTTCATCACTCTCTCAAACACACACACACACAGACACAGAGAGAGAGAGAACACACACACAGACAGAGAGAGAGAGAGAGAGAGAGAGAGAGAGAGAGAGAGAGAGAGAGAGAGAGAGAGAGCGAGAAATATAGAGAGAGAGCGAGCGAGAGGGAGAGAGAGAGAGCGAGCGAGCGGGAAAGAGAGAGAGAGAGAGAGAGAGAGAGAGAGAGTGAACAGAGGATGGACGAAGTTAGGAATCACATGTATGCTTTTTATACGAGGCTGTTGATATAAGCAGCTTGTGTTCCTCTGTGTGTGTATGTGTGTGTGTGTGTGTGTGTGTGTGTGTGTGTGTGTGTGTGTGTGTGTGTGTGTGTGTGTGTGTGTATGTGTGAGACCGCCCCCTGGTTTCTGAGCACCATTTTCAGCCATGGCAAGTGGCTGTCAGGGCAAAGGCCCCCAAGGCTCGTGGGTAATGATGCGTCTCGGCATGAGGACCTTAAGTAGAGCCCCCAGTCAGTGCAGTGTGTATGTGTGTGTGTAAGTGTGTGTGTGTGTGTCAGAGTCAGTGGGTGTTCACTTTAGGGCTCTCACACACTCCCGCTGGAGAGAAACAACAGCGCTGTCAAAGAGCCTGCATGCCCAGACAGACACACACACACACACACACACACAGGTCACTGCGGTGTAACATTTGAGATGGACAGAGTGATGGGGGGGGGGGGGGGGGGGAAAAAAAAAAAGGGGGGGGGGCAGAGGTGAAGAAAGTAAAGATGGTGAAGCAGCAAAATAATGAAAGGTAGAAAGTTGGTAAAAAAAAGAAAAAGAAGGAGAGATAGAGAGGTCAGGGATAAACGATGGAGCGGAAGGTCAGATGGTATAAAAGATGGGAAGAACAAAATGAAATGAGCAAGAAAGACTGAAGAGAGAGAGAAAATCTGAGGAGAAAGTGAGGGATTTGGGGTTTCAGGGCAAAAAATAAGGAAACGACTAAGGGGGAGAGAGAGAGAGAGAGGGAGAGAGAGAGAGAGACAGAGAGAGAGAGAGAGAGAGAGAGAAAAAAAAGAGAGTGATTGATTAGGAAAGAGAAGGTAAGAAGTTAGAAAGTGTTCAAAAAAAAGATAAGAAAATTATAATGTATGTACAATAATAATAATGTAATGTAATGTAGAAAAAAAGAGTAAATAAATAAGAAAGAAAGAAAGTACAGAACAAATAAGGTGAAAAATAAAAACAAACAAGGAGAGAGAGCAAAAAGGAAGAACTGTAGGCAGAGATATGAGAGAGATACTACTGAACATATAAATAAAATAAAAAAAAGATGAATCAGAGAAACTGAAAATGAATGGAGGAAAGTGATAGTAAGATTTAAACAATGAAGGAAAGATAGAAAGATAAAAAGGGATGAAGGATAACTAGAGGTACGCAAAGAAGAAGGGAAATGGAGTGAGTCCTTATCATCAAAAAGATGAAAAGGAAGGAAGATGAAGGAAAAGAAAGGGAGGATGAAAGGATGAAAGTGATGTGAGAATCAAATGAATTGAAAGAGAAAAAAGAGTGAAATAAATCAGAGATTTAAAACCATGAAAAAAATAATTAGTGAGACTGATAAAGGGCAAAAAGAGGAGGAAGGAGGAAGGTAAAACGATATAGAGAAAACCTCAAGAGTTTAAAACAGACAGAACATTTGAGTGTGGAGAAATTTGAAGATATTGAGAGATTGAAGAGTGGAAAAAAAGGAGGAATGTTAGGATGGAGGGCAATTAGAGGAAAGGGTAGAGGGGAAGGGGAGGGGAAGAGGAGCTAGAGTGATACTGAAGAAATTATGGAGATAAAGAGGACAAAATGTCACAAAGAGAATAAAAATAGGAGAGAAAGGGATGGAAGAAGGTAAAAACAGATGACAAGAGGAAGGAAACAAGGTGAACAAAGAACTAAAGAGCAAAAAGAGAGAAAGAGAGAAAAGAAGGGATGAATGTAATGACTCTGTGTATTGAGAGAAGAGAGCTGGGTCTGGATCTGCACTGTGTCTTCATATCCACTAGAGGGAGTTCAGGGCTCCATAGTGTCACCCCGAGACACACACACACACACACACACACACACACACACAGAAGAGAAAAGGGAGAGAATAAGGAGAACGAGAGGAGAATGAGAGAGACGAGAGGAACAGAAGTGCGAGGAGAACAGTTCAAACAACTAGAGCATGGCTTGGACTTTGAAAACAGCTGGAACAACAACATCTGTAACAGCTCTAACAGCTAGAACACCTGTAACATATTAATTATCTAGAAGTGCTAGAACATCCAATAGAACTACAACACTTGAAAAGTTAGAGCAGCTAGAACATCCATAACAGCAAAAAGATCTAGAACATTCCAAAATCTATAAAAGTGAAAACATCCAGGACATGGAAAAGAGCTAGAAGAGCTAGAAATCTAGAAGAGTCTGAAAAGCTGGAACATGTAGAAAGAATAGAACATCTACACCTGCTGTAGAACAACTAGACCATCTAGAAGTACGTAAATATAGAGAACAACTAGAACAGGTACAGTAGAGGCACTAGAACATCTAGAAACGCTAAAATATCCAGAATATCTGGAACATTACCAATTATTATAAAATATAAAAAAAATTCAAAATAATAAACAAATCAACGCAGTATTTACAACCAAATGTCTTTCCCAAAGGTCTCCCTTCAATGTCTCTCCTCAACGTCTTTCCCAAAGGTCTCCCTTCAACGTCTCTCCTCAACGTCTTTCCCAAAGGTCTCCCTTCAATGTCTCTCCTCAACGTCTTTCCCAAAGGTCTCCCTTCAACGTCTCCCCTAAATGTCTTTCCCAAACGTCTTTCTTTAACGTCTCTCCTAAACGTCTTTCCTTAACATTTTCTCCTGAGTGTTTGTTTATTCTGAAAGCCCACTTGATGTAAATGAAGCTCTGTATTTACATTTTAAGTGAAGTGAAGTGTGTGTGTGTGTGTGTGTGTGTGTGTGTGTGTGTGAGTGTGTGTAAGTGTGTTTCATTGTTAAGATAGAGACACTAATCAGCGTATTTCACCGTGACCAATCACAGCACTTATACCAAACTTCAGCTCTGTGGATGTTCCTGTTCTCACACACACTGGATTATTTTCCAATAAAAGCTCGACAACTGCGAGGTCCGATTCATTAACGATCACCACATCGCACTTTTAAGATTAGATCAGATAAACATTGATTTGTTTATTGTTATTGTTTATTTAGAAAACAATGTAAACATTTTCTGGTCTATATTTTGACCTTGAATTCTCACTTCTGTTGAGATGATGAAAATGACCATATAATAGTTTTTTTCCAGGCAATATTTCGTAATCATTTGTAAAAAAATAAATAAAAATTAAATGGAAATAAAAAAAAATGTAAAAAATGTAGTAAACCGAACAGAACCTCGGGTTGAGCACATGGTTATTGATTGTAGTTTGAGATTTTCTTGTTATGAGTTTTGGATAAGTTCTAATAGAAACCTTAAGAGATCAGGTGCAGACGTTACGGCCCAAAACCCTAAAACCATCCACCTACTGAAACAAAACACAAAACCCACAGATATTTTATTTGAACAGAAATAACAGAAACATAACATTTCCAGCCGTATGTGGTTCTTCACCGAACCACAACATTGGAGGCAGACAACTAAATCAGACGTCTAAAATTTTCCATTCAAAACCTTGTTCCAGCATGACACGATGCACAGAGCAAACTCAATGAAGATCTGCTTTACTTGGGAAAGATCTCCTGCTATAGAGCTCTAAACACCTTTGTGATGAATGCGATCTCAGACTGCACCCCAGGCCTCCACACCTCACCTACATCAGCATTTGACTTTACTACCAGCCCTGTAGCTGAATGAAGCTCATACAAAACTCCAGCAAATCTAGAGAAACATCATCTATGGAGAGTGAAGCTTATTATACCAGCAAATTAGGAGTAAATGTGGAATAGGATGATCAGAAAGCAGCACTGATGTCTTTTAGATGCTTATTTTGAATTTTTATTTTTATTATCAGCAGTATGTTAATGTAGGGCTGGGCGATTAATCGATATGATAATATCATGATTTATGATTACACAGTACAATATGTCGATATTTGGTAATTTTTTTCCCTTTATATTTTTAAGAATTACGAATTAAAAACAATGAAACTCATAAATTTATGCAAAAAAATGATCATCAGGATCAGATTATTGGTGGACAGTTTGCCAGCTGATTATTATAGGTTGTGATTAGCGTTAAAATGTTTTCAGGTGTTTCTACTATTCATGTTTAACCTGGGGTCAACAGTGCAGAGTAATGGAGAGTGTGTTAGAGAAGTGAAGAAAAGAGTGCAGGCAGGGTGGAGTGGGTGGAGAAGAGTGATAGCAGGAGTGATTTGTGATAGAAGGAGAAGAGGTGGAGAAGGTGGAGGTCATGTTTAACCTGGAGTCAACAGTGCAGAGTAATGGAGAGTGTGTTAGAGAAGTAAAGAAAAGAGTGCAGGCAGAGTGGAGTGGGTGGAGAAGAGTGATAGCAGGAGTGATTTGTGATAGAAGAGTATCTGTGAGCGTGAAAGGGAAAGTTTATAGGAGTGTGGTGAGACCTGAGATGTTTTAGGTTTAGAGACAGTGGCATTGAGTAAAAGACAGGAGGTGGAGCTGGAGGTAGCAGAGCTGAAGATGTTGAGATGTTCGTTGGGAGTGAGGACGCTGGACACGATTAGAAACAAGTTTATTAGAGGGACAGCGCATGTAGGATGTTTTGGAGACAAGGTGAGGGAGGTGAGATTGAGATGGTTTGGACATGTGCAGAGGAGGGACATGGGGTATATCAGTAGGAGAATGCTGAGGATGGAGACACCAGGAAGGAGGGAAGAGGAAGATCAAGGAGGAGGTTTATGGATGTGGTGAGGGAAGACATGCAGGTAGTTGGTGTGAAAGAGGAAGATGTAGAGGACAGGGGGGTATGGAGACTGATAATCCGCTGTGGCGCCCCCTAATGGGAGCAGCCGAGAGAAGAAGATGATGTTTTGACACGTGAAGAGCTTTGAGATGCATTTTATGTATGAAAGCTGCTACACTCTCAATCCACAATATTATTAATATTATTGGCAAAACCAGAAGGCATTTTTATTGTGTGTTTATTTATCCGTTGTTTCATGTCGCATCGTTTAAGTCACAATGACGTGTTTTTGTGTTTCGCGTTATGAACAGGGAACGGCAAGTGAGTGAGCGAGAAAGAAGGAGCGATTATAATAAAAGTGAGGGACGGCATACAGAGGACGGGCGGATCACTAACGACAGAATCGGGGCAGACGTGACCGCCTGCGGATACGCCTCTAATATAAAGTACGTACTTAAGGAAGTGCCATGATTATTCCAACAAAGAGAGCAAACCTGAGAGGATGAGCGAGGGGGTAACAAAGCGAAAGAACAAAGTAATAGAAAGCGAGTGAGTGAGATATAGAGGGATACAAGGAGACCTACAAAAAAAATCAAATAAAGACTACAGACAGAGCGAGAGGAAGTGAGAGAGAGAGGGAGACGCGGTGCAAGAGAGAGGGAGAAAGCAGACGGAGCGAAAGCGAGCTGCTGATTAGAGAGTTATGAGAATGCTACGTGACGGCTCGGGCCGGACGTGAGAAATTACACTCAGCAATTTGTGCGGTGATTGAGGTGGCATGATGGAGAGAACAGACGCACGTCTAATAAAAGGTGGAAAGGAAAATCAAAGAGTTGTGATATTTCCTTGTGGTCACCCGGAGGATTTGTTTGTTGGTCCGGGAGCGTGTGATGATACCCGTAGGTCTAATGAGAGCATCCGTGTTTGTAAGCTTTCGCTTTGAGCAATGTTCAGCCCCGGACTTTTTACTATTAAAAAATAAATCTCTATCTGGGTTTTCAAAAATGTATTAGTGTGAACAGATTTTCACCATTTCCTTAAAAATATAACGGCGCTCCTGGTGAGACCGGGACGGGAGGGTTTATGGTGCCCTCCGTCAGACTCCGGGTCTGCAGCTAATTAATCTCATGCTAATGCTAATGTACTGAATTGAACTCTGGGAGTGCAGACAGCATTAATTGCATTAGTAACCTCAGGACGGAGAGCTATGGAGACTGGGGGCAGATACCGAGACCTCATTCCTTTAATCGAAGAATTTGGCAGAACAACGTTGATGGGGTGGGAACGAGCAGACGGGTGGTTTGAGGGGGTTGCAGTTCCTCAGTACTGATCAGGTTGTTTAAATATGGATGGTCAGGTACAGGTACAGTACACTGTTATTTGGTGTAGTGAGACTGGACAGGTACAGGATTTAGGTGGTTTATGCAGGATGGGCTTCACTACTGTGTAGATTCCAGATTCAGAGTCATTGTGTAATTCAGTGCATATTTCAAGAAACATGTGTTTTAAAATACTTTTAAAATGGCAAACATTTCCATTACTCTGTTACTGTGTAATATCTGTACTATATGTAGAAAAATATGCTGTTCCCCAAATCTTTTAAGCAAAAACATGGAGCTTTAAAGGAGAAGCTGCTAAAAAATGCACAGGCGTAACACCACGGTTCTGCTAACAGTGTGTGTAGAGTGAGAGTTCTCTCAGTGTGTATGTGTGTGTGTGAGACTATAGAAAACTTCTTGCACAAGTCTGATGTTCTTAAGGTCCTATTTAACCATTCAAAGGGGAAAAAAAAAGAGGCATTTTAGTTTCTGCTTGTACTTTTGCCAGCGGTGCAGGAAGTTCATCGTTCCTGTGCCCAAGTAAAAGTCAGCAGAACGTTATATGTGCTGCCCTCAATATATTTCTGTATTGGTGGATATCATTTTTTTTTTTAACACATCCTAAATAGAAAATAGGTTTCAATGGAAAGTATGTGTGAAAAATAGCTTCACGGGACATAAATAATTTTCACTTTTAGTCTGTGCCAAGAAAAAACTTTAAAAAGTGTTTTAAAGTGTACACTGGCATTTCAGCATGGCTGATGCTCATTATTTTTCTTTTTTATTTCAATTTCATTAAAAATAAAATGAACTGAGTGTCCAGATTTTCCAAAAATCCACAAGAAAGATTAACATTACATAAACTATAGGGACCAAAATGTATTGCAACCCCTGACTTTTCCAGTCATTTGTGGTCCTTCACCAAACTATAACTGCAAAGTCAGAAGCACACAATTGTATAGGATGCGATGGCATGACATTTTGCCGTTGCTTGAATTTGGAGACGCAAACCTGTTCCAGCATTGCAATGCCCCTGTGCACAAAACCAGCTCTATGAGGATTTACTCCACATCAAAAAGTTGGGGTGGAAGATCTCTTGCACTAGAGCTCTGATGTCAACCTCCTGATCTCCTCACCTCACCTGGTTTTATACCCACAAACGACTGTAGAAAGAACATCAGTTATAATCTTACATTCCAGTGCTCATGTTAGTTCTCACTCTCCAGTGTTTGTATTGTTTAAATCATTGTTAAAATGTTGTTATAATCACACTCTTGATGTCACCCAAATGAGGATGGGTTCCCTTTTTGATTCTGGTTCCTTTCAAGGTTTCTTCCTCATAACATCTAAGGGAGTTTTTCCTTGCCACAGTCACCACGGCTGCTCATCAGGGATAAACACACACCATTCACCTTAACTGTTAAATTATGTAAATCTGCTTTGAGACAATGTCTGTTGTGAAAAGCGCTATAGAAATAAACTTGACTTGACTTACATCAGTACCTGACGTTACTGGCAGAATGAATCTTACACAAATCTAAATAAATGTAGTAGAAGATTTTTCCAGAAGAGTGAACGTTCTTATAACAGCAACTGGGGCTCAGAATGGGGAAGTACTATAAAATTAAAAACAACAATCATATGTTCAGGTGTCTGCAAGAGTCCTTATTGCGTCTAAGGGTTAGCAATACATTAGCAAAAAACATTACATTTTATATTTATAGGCTATATGTTTCCTCTCTTTACCCTATAGCTCAATACGTGCTATAAATATGATAGTAAAGAGTATGGATACTTAGCATTATGGTCTGTAGTTCACAGCGTGACCCAGACTTGACCACACACAAAGTACGATACTGAAAATAGTTCTGATTTGCCTCCAGTATGTAAGAGGGTAAAGCATCTGCTTGGTGATACAAAAACAGATCATCTGACCTCAACCGGCTGAGCTGCTTTTCACTTACTGAAGAAAAGAAAATGCAGAAGGACAATTGCAGATGACGGCACATAATCATAATGGGAAGAGGTAGATCCGTGGTTAAAAAACATTGGACTTCCGATCAAAAGGTTGTAAGTTCAAATCCTAGTACAACTAAGTGCCACTGCTGGGCCCTTGAGCAAGACCCTAAACCCTCAAGTGCTTGGTTGTTTAAAAAAGATAGTTGTAGGTTGCTCTGAATAAAGGCGTCTGCCAAATGCCATAAATGTAAATCAGGACCATGTCCAGGACCAGGATACAACCATGATCATGATAATGACTGTAATCAGGACCAGGTCCATGTCCGTGCTCATGATCAGAACCAGGTCTAGGACCAGGACTGTGAGCACAGCAATGACCATGACCACAATATGAACATAAACAGGACCAGGTATAGGACCACAACAATAACCAGGACCATGCCCAAAATCAGGACCAGGTCTAGGACCACAACAGTGAGCATGAATATAACCATAAACAAGACCAGGTCTTGGACCATGATAATGACCAGGACCATGCCCAAAATCAGGACCAGGTCTAAAACTATGAGAATGCCTAGGACCATTCACAAAACCAGGACCAGGACCAGAACCACAACAATGAGAATGTCTACATCCAAAACAGGACTAGTGCTATGACCAGGACTGTGAACACAACAATGACCATAACCAAAAACAAGACCAGGTCTAGAACCATGACCATGACAATAAGCATGACCATAACCAGGTCTTGTTCCTAAATAGGAACAGGTCTAGGACCAGGAACATGACAACAACAATGATTATGACTATAGCCAGGTATAGAACCAGGACCTTGACAAAGACAACCATTACCATGATTAGATAAAGGGATGGCTCAACAGTTAAGGGCCTGGATTATTCATTATTATTTATTACAAGGTTGAGGTTCTAAACCAGCAGTGCCAAGCTACTACACCTGGGTCCTTAAGCAAGGCCCTTAACCCTCTCCCACTTAAGTGGAACCACACCATGTCCTGCACTCTGTCCCCACCTTCCTACCAAGGTGGTATATGCCATGAGAATAACTTACTGTCCTGAAAAAGATATATGATAAAGGATTTAAAATCGCATTGGAGCTGCCAAGATAAAGTGCCAAAAGAGAAGCATTCAACTAGATGCGACCTGTGTGTTAGAATTGCAAAAAGACAAAAAAGAATGGACCAAAGCATTGTTAAAACAGTTACTCATCAGACCAACTCGACTTCTGCTTAATTAATAGACGTCCCCCGTTTTTAGTATTTAGTATTTCAAGTATTGAATGTGGTTTTTAAATGTATAATTATTTCAGGTTGACCAACTACTTCTGCCAAAAAAAAGGAACTGTGTAAAAAAAAAAAGGGATAAATTTCCTGAACGATAAATGCATTATTTTTGTTAAACCACTTGCTTTCAATTCAATCTTCAGCTTGCTTCATTTCAAACCCATTGTGGTTAACAAAAAGACCCAGAAGTGTGTTGCTGTCTTAAGAATTATAGACCTGACTGTATTTCTCTTTCTCTGGAAAGACAATCAAAAATCAAACAAAGAGTCTTTCGTTTTTTTTTTTCTCTGTCTCTCTTTCTTTCAGACCCACTGAGCTGCCATTTTGCCTCCTCAAATTAACCAACTGCTCACTGCTAACTCGAGCGGATCTAAACCACTAATAATGATTAGCATTGAGCGGCTAATGAAGCAGAGACTTTCTCTGCTTTACAAATGCGTGCCTCCTCTAACCTTCTAAAAGAGAAGCCTCACAGACGTTCGTTTACACGCCCTGATTAGAATTTCCTTCTAATCGAATTGTCTTTTTAGTTAAACTCTAAAAATGCACATCGCGTTTTTCAAACGGGGGAAAAAAAAAAAAAAACACACCTTATTCTATCAGATGATCGATATGGTTCCGCTCGATATATAAGCACACTTGTTTAATCACACTGACAAACTGGGGCATTCTTGGACTTGGGTTTCACGGATTTATTTCTTAATTTACACGTACCGGCGTGACGTCTCGTGCTAGAGCCTTTAATACGGTTCATTTTCCAAAATACTCCAACTGAATTTCAAACTGTGGCGCAGCTGAAGTTCGGCAGTCGCAGAACGAATCGGGAGAAAATTACAGGCGAAACATTTCAGTCGAATTTTATGTTTACAGTTGAAGATTGTTTTAGTGGAGATTGATGACAAATATACTGTATGTAAAGACATTTCTTTAGCCGGACAATGCTCCTGTGCACAAAGCCAGCTCCAGGAAGATCTAATTTATATGGATTGGAGTGGAAGTTCTCCTGCTGTAGAACTCCAACCCGATTGAACACGATGAATGTGAACACTGACTGCACCCCAGACCTCCTCACCTACTGTACATCACTACATCAGTACTACACCTACTTTACTAACAGCCTTGTGGCTGAATAAATCTCTACAAATCTCACTCATAGGAATAAACTTAATAAACAAATATAAGGAACACACTTACAGGCATTACATTTGTATAGCTGCCAATTCCAAAAATGTCAAATAAAACAGAATTCCATGATTTGTAAAGCTCATAAACCTATATCATATTTACATTAGAACAAATAAAACATATCAAATGTCTAAAGTAAGAAAATTTGTCATTTTAAAGGAAAAAAAAAGGTCATTTTTATGTTGGGACGGGGCAACAATAGTCTATGAAAAGTACATTTTATTACAATTAAACAGTTGGAGAACACTTCAAATAATGTGGAGAAATCTTTGTTCACAAGGGACATTGTTGAATATCAATATGGAACTGCATGGGCTCAATAAGACCTCCAGAAATCATCATCTGGGAACACTGTTCATGTCATCCAGAAATGCAGGTCAAAACTCTACGTGTAAAGAATAAGCCACACGTGAACATGATCCACAAATGTCACCATCGTCTTACAGCCAAAGCTCATTTAAAAATAGACAAAGTGGGAAACTATTTTGTGGTCCGATGAATGAAAATGTCTTTTTGAAAACCATGGACACTGTTTTCTGTTTTCATTCATTGCATTTTGTTTGTATTTACATTTTGCAAGTTATCCGAGCTTTCTTTTGGATTTTCGGTTGTGAAATCTTTTCTACAAGTGTATAACTGGTTTATCTCTTTAAAGCTGCTTATAGACGACATTCATGGTTAAAAGTTCTCTACAAATAAAAATGAATTAAATACAATTATATCAGAAGTTTAAAGATGAACAGATAGAGAGAGAAAGCACATGACAGAGAGGAGATCTAAAAAAGGACTGGAGAAGTGGCAGGTTGGGATTGATGGCCTACAAAATCTGCACGAGAAGCATCAATCAGTACCACTTTGAATGGCGGTGGTGGCGTGTTGCAGGAGCTCAGAGTGAGCCAGGAAACTCAGGAGCAGCTCCATCTGTCTGGGCTTCATGAATTTCATGAATTTAGTGCGCAGATGTGGGAAAGAAACAGCCAGAGCCACCCAAGGTTATTTATGCTTTACTCAGAAGAGTGTGGCAAAGTACAATACACCTGTAGTAATAAAGCACTTTCTCTAAATGGCTCACACACACACACACACACACACACACACACACACACACACACACACAAGAACTTTTGTATCTAGTTGTTAGATTGAAAGAAATGACGAATTGAAAACTGAGAAAATTTAATTTAAACATGACAGAGAGAAAGAGGGAGAAGAAAAAAAAAGAAATAAAGTGTATGAGTTTTAAATTATAAATTCTAATGCATTAACTCATTTATGGGGTCAAAGGTGGCAAAAGTCCACACATCCTTCACTCATGTAGAAGTGCAGATACTCATTTTAAAAGACTCGGGTCAAAGATGAACTTCTGACTGCAGATTTTCACTCAAGTTAAAGTAAAGACATTTGGGCTCTGAAACTCACATCATATTAATATTAGGGCTGTCAATCGATGCAAATATTTGGTTTTGCTTCTGATTTAAGACTTGGCGCAAACAAATGTTTAGTGATTTTAAAAAGATTTTTTGGTAAATTGTTTAATTTTATATCTGAATAAAGAAAGGACGTCGTGAATAAACGTATTTTGCACTGAAGGTTTGAACTTCGCCTTCTATATTTATTTATATATATTTTAATATATATTTATATATATTATATATAAACAGATATAAGAGTGTTAATCGTGCGTCAATAAAATTTGCGACGTTAAAATACATTTGCATTTGAATTTTTGATGGCCTTAAATAATATATTAATACAAAACAAATTTTAATTGTTGTTCTGTAATGAATGTATTCAGGCTGAAGATCCACCATATAGAACACAAACAGAAAAAAGATGATGATGATCAGGAACGTCTCTGTTCTCAGTCTTTTTCTCATCACTGACTCCCTCTGTCTCATCCAAGTTAACCCCAGACTTCTTACTGCTCTCTGCCTGCTGATTGTGAGCTTCATGAACTAGTCTACGTGTGTAGTGTGTGAGAGGAAATGATACACCCGTGGATTGAGAAAGACTGTTATTAAAACCCTTGTGGCTCACTGAATCTCCACAAATGTCCACAATCACACTCCAAAATCTAGTGGAACATCTTTTCCAGAAAAGAGGAGGTTATTATGACAGCAAATGGGCTCTAAATGTGGAATGAGATGCTCACATACGGTCAGAAGGATATTTTAAACGATTTTCCAAAAGAATTGCTCTTCTGTATGATTGGAGGCTACTCTGGTTGATGGTTTCTCGTCAACGGCCTGGAGATCCATGGAATTACACAATAAGGCAGAAGCTTTGAGGATGGATCTGGTCTGTAGTTGATGTGAACAGTCTGCTACACTGACACAGGACTACAAAATCTATACTGTATCTGATTAGCTTTACTGCACACCTCAACATCGCTTATCTGTAGTAAATGGACATTTGGTGTCACCCAGACGAGGACGGGTTGCTTCTCCAGTCTGGTTCCTCTCAAGGTTTCTTTATTATGCCATCTCAGGGAATTTTTTCTTCGCCAATGCAATTGCACATCTTTGAGTTGGGACTTTATTATTGGGCGTGTTTGTATTTTGTTAGTGTTTCATCATAAGATCTAAACACAATATCGCAGACTCCCTCCCTCGTTTAAAACATTCCACAAAATCCTCTATTACTGGCATTTCCACTGTTGGCCTTCGACTGTGCGTGACGTCACTTCCCAATAAAAACCCACCCATTTGTAGAGTTTTGCAGGCTACATATGTGACGCAGAGAAAGTGAAAAAACAAACATGGTAATCAATATTTAAATATGACATGGTCATAAATTCTAAGACATTCTATGGAAATTTCCATTTGAAATTAGCCAGTCGCTGTGCTTTCGCAAAAAAAGTGCGTTTGAAATATGTAACTGTTTATGCGTCCACACACGGAAAAACACAACTGCTAATACAATTAGATTTTCCTTTTGGAAATTGTCCAGAATATTTTTCCATAATCAGGTGTCTACAAGCTGGAAGTGTGTTAATATGGTTATAGGTGTTTATAAAGCAGCATCTTTGTTTAGAATAGTGAAAAAACCTAAATCACAATGGTTACACACCCAGCCAATCAAAAAGCGGTAGACTGATTGACCATAGTATGAAGAAAGTGTAGTGTAAAACCCATTATAACCTCATCTGAATTCTGATTGGTCAGAATTTGGCCAACATCACCACCTGCAAGATGAACATGAGCTCCATTGTTTCTATAGTAACAGCTCATACACAGTGTCTTGTAGATCCATCACATAATAATAATAAGACTAAGACACAGACTATACAGATATGAAGCGGGTGTAAAAGTGGAGGTTCAGGAGGTTCATGGATGAACTTGAGATGTTTGGATGAGCTTGCCCTTGTCTCTAACACCATCGCTCAGGTTCCCTTTCATGTCTGCATTACCTTCTGGTTCTCCTGTTTAGCGATGCTGTCATACCTAGACTTGCTTTCACTCTGATCACACTGTATGATCTCCCTCTCTCTCCTTTTTCCTTTCTCTCTCACTCTCTTGTAATTTGCATGTGTTCTCCTGCTGCCTGATGTGATCTGACATGTCACACTTCTGCTGCAACCTGTGTAACTGTGCTGAGTTTTCACTTTAAGTTTCACTGTGTATGTGTGTGTGTGTGTGTGTGTGTGTATCACTCTGCTCGCCTGTGTAGACTATGAAAAGTTCTACTTCCTATTTCCTGATACAGTTATAAATGAGTTTATCAGAGGGACTGTGCAGGTAGAACATTTTGGAGAGAAGGTGAGGGATTGAGATGGTTAAGTCATGTGGTATATCGATAAAAGAACACTGAGGATGGAGCCATCAGAAAGGAGGAAAAGAGGAAGACCAAGGAGAATTGGATGAAGAACATGCAGGTGGTTGGTTTGAAACAGACAGATGAAGATGACATGGTGATATGGAGATGAGGGATTCAATGTGGTGACCCCTGATGGAAGCAAACAGAAGAAGCAGGAGATTTAGCTAGCTTGCCTCATGACCTTTTTTGTATCAGCAGAACAAAAACATACAGATAATTTTGTCATATTGTGTCTAAAATGTCATTTATGTTAATGAGGATCCCAGAACTGATGTATTTGCAACGGTAATTCGATGTTATTGTGGTTACAGTTGTATATTTGGAAATTCTTTTATTTAGAATGATGATTAAACTGACTGCAACTACACTCTGAACACACACCTTCCCTCCAGCCAATCAGAGTTAAGTATTCAGCCAGACCATGGTGTTATCAATATTAATTTATAGCGCTGCAACGTAAAAGCACCATCATAGGCGTAAATGCAGCTCTGTGCCTCATTAAATAAGTATTTAGCATCAATTTATGAAATAGAATTGAAAAAATAACTAAAAGGTGCTCCTGAGGAAAAAGTATGAATACGTCCTTATTAAAAAAAACCTAGCTGGCCATTATGCGAGCCATCACGTCACGGAGAATTAGGTTTTCAGGAAAGCTAATGCCAAACGCTGCAGCCTCAGCTCGGGCTAATGAACTGATGATATCCGAATTGTGGAAATGTCTTCTCGTGTATAAGCTATGATACGATCTCCTGGCATATCGCCCACACCCTCACCTCCAGCTTCACCTGCCTCACCTCGGCGTCTCCCTCCAGCTGGAGTGGGAGTTCACGATGGGGGAAAAAAAATAAAAATCACAAGATGAGGCCAAAAGAGCAGGAAGGGAGATGTTTAATTAGCACATGAGAGCTTTAAGCAGGCGGCTAGTGTGAGTGTTAGCGGAGGTTCAGCTTTGTCAGGATGCTTTACTGACTTTATTCCAGCAGCCATCTGCACGCGGGCTACGAGAGGTTACGGTACGCACGACATCCATATGTGCTCGATCTGTCTCTCTGGCTCTCAATCACACACACACACACACACACACACACACACACACACACACACACAAAGTGTCAGTCGTTCACTGAAACCTGCATCAGTATGAATGCGACGCGGCCGTAATTGAATGCTAACGTCGTTACTGCACGATGCGCTGAAGCGGATTTTATTACATTATGGAACTATTCATGTTTAAATTCTTCAACCGCGTTTATAACCAGTTCCCTCTCAATTTGGCCAACGCTAAATCTTATTATGCTCGAATTTCCTTGACTGTAACCTTCACCTAAAAGAGACAGCTGGCCAAGTTTTTCCACTCCTGCCCCAAAATCGAGGTGGAATACAAATAAAGCAAGAAAGCAAGCAGCTGTTAGTAAAATATATTAATAAATACAAATCTAATAAAGAGAATGATATGAACTCCTTAACCATAGCAATCACAAAAACAGTTTTTGATCCTAAACTCTAAAAAGAAAAGTCACGTTTTCAGAAGTTTCAACCAAAAAAAAAAATTTACTAAAAAATAAGGCTTTGTTTACACTAATCCAGAGAAATTCTAACGCTCCTCGTCTGCACGTTTTTTTTCAATCGCTTCCCAAAAGTTGCTTGTTTACATGAAACGTCTGAAAAAGCTCAATGTATTGCGCAAGCAACAAAACGTGAAACTCACGTCATTTTCGCCTGGTGTTTATTTAATTTCCAGCTCTTTGAAAGGTAACAGCAATGACTACAAATGCGTCGCTTTTAAATCGTAGTTTCTTCAATTTATCCAGTTTAGAGAGCGTTTTCAAAAAGCCACGTTTTCGTTGACCAAAAAACGGCGTCTCAACGTGGACAGGAGACCAAAAGGGAGAGAAAAATATGCCAAACTAAAACATTAGTGTGGACATGGCCTAACATTTTTACTTCTTCAGGTTAACACTGAAGTTTTATGCATATTATTCGAGATTTAAGAGTTTCTTCATATATACAGGAAATTCCACAGATAAAAGTCTATGACGTTAGTGAACAACTCAAGAGCTTTGAGGATGGATTTGGACTGTAATTATATCAAGAATTGACCACAGCTGTCATTTAATCGCCTTTAATGAATAGACATTCTGTGCCACCCAGATGAGGATGAGGTTCTGGTCGATCTCAAGGTTCCTTCACCATGCTATCTCAGGAAGTTTTTCCTCCCCACACTCCCCACTGACTCGCTCAATACGAATAAACTTTTATATATCAACAATTATATGGAACAAACTTTTACAATTCTTTTATTAGCAGCTTTGAGACAATGTCCATTATTAAAAGATCTTGAGTGGCCTGCTATAGAGCTCTTGAACCCTATATTGAACACCTTTGGGATGAACGTGAAGACTGACTGCACCACAGGCCTCCTTACCTTCTTACATACATCACTACCTGACTTTACTAACACCCTTGTGGTGATGAAAAATATAAAAGCAACCTGGGAATACATGTGGAATGTGATGCTCAAAAATAATGAGGCAAAATTAAAACCTTCAACTATTCCTACTTTAGATAAATAAAAAACATAACTGTAAAAACTTGACATCTAAAAAATTACTATTAAAATAATACATTCCAGAGTGTCAAATAATGAAATAAATATAAAATAATTAATAACAAAGGAAGAGGTTTTGAGTAAAATTGTCAAATATTATGAATATATTAATTAGTTAGTGTTTTAATTTACGGTACAGATAAAACAGATAAAAATGTGTGAATAAATTGCAATTTAATATTTAAATAAATTGTCAGCCCTAATTATTTTATTATATCTTCTAAATGGACAATACTACAGAAATGAAACTTGGATATGTTTTAGAGTATCAATGTGCAGCTTGTAAAGAAAAATACAGACATTATTGTCTTAATAACTGACAACAAAAGTGAGTCCACCCTCAGTGATAACAGCTGTATGTAGTGTAAACGTGCAAAGCCACACGTCCTATTCATCATGTTCATGTACAGGACCAGACAAATGTGTCCACCTTGTACTAGAGCAGTTCAAATCTGGTGCTTTGAGTCCAATTCTCTTATACTGACCACTGGATGTTCAACATGGACCTCATGGTAAAGAGTCTCTGAGAATTTCAGAATTAGAATTGTTGCTCACCACAAAGATGCCGAGGCTGTAAGAAGATCAGTATCACCCTGAAACTAAGTTACAGTACAGTGGTCAGGGTCATTTAGAGGTTTTCCAAGACGGGTTCCACTCAGAACAGACATCCCAAGGAAATAGGGTCCTTGTTCTGTGCATCAGGTGCAGAAGCTGCTTCATAAAACAGAAGCATGAATGCTGCAGCGTTGCTTTAGAGGTTGCAGAAGCAGAAGATCCGTGCTCAAACACTGCAACAATTCGGTCTGCAGGTTGTTGTCCAAAAAAGAGCCTCTTCTGAAGCTGCTCACAAGAAACCCACAAACAGTTTGCTTATGACGACCTGTCCAAGAGCATGAACTACTGAAACCATGTCCTGTGGTCTGATGAGATAAACCTGTTTGGCTCAGATGGTGGCCAGCATGTGTGGCGACGCCCTGGTAGGGAAAACCAAGAAAAGTATATCTTGCCTACAGTCAAGCATGGTGGTGGTAGCTTCATGGTCAGGTACTGTAGAGCTGCGGTTTATTGAGGGAAACATGGATTCCAACATGTACTGTGACATTCTGAAGCAGAACATGATGCAGTCACTTCAGAAAATGGGCCGAACAGCAGTTTTCCAACATAATAACCACCCCAAACATACCAAAAAAGATGACAACTACCTTGCTGTGAAATCTGAAGGTTGAGGTGATGGAGTTACCAAGTATGTCTCCAGACCTGAACCCTATTAAACACCTGTGGGGAGCCTCATACAGAAGGTGGTGAAGCGCCATGTGTCTAACATCTAGAAGCTCCGTGATGTCATTACGGAGGAATGGAAGAGGATCCCAGCAACAACCTGTGCAGCTTTGGTGAATTCCATACCCAGGAGGATTGAGGCAGTGCTGGATAACAACGTGATCACACACGATATTCACACTTTGACATGTTCACTTGGGGTGTACTTACTTTAGTTGCCAGTTATTTAGACAATAATGGCTGTATGTTAGTAAATCTGTACTGCTGTACAAACTGCGCATTGATATTCTAAAATATATCCTTTTTCTTTTTGTACCTTTGCACTCCTATAATACTTTTTATATGTATATATTAATATTGTTTATATTAGTTATTTATTTCTATAAACTAAAATTTGGACATGGATTTCATTGGCAAAAGTTTAATCCAATCTAATCTACCGCAGGTACTACTTCTAAATTAAGTGTTTGAATTTGACCTAGATAAAGTCGTCATGAAAGTCACACCCTGTGTCCTTTCCCCTTCAGTAAACTGCAAAAAGCAAAAAATTCAAATGTTGGCACCTTTTGTAAAAGACAGAATCCATTTCCGCCAGATGTGGACCATCAAGATTGATCATGTTTATTGTGGATACTTTAACAATCCACTCCTGTCTCTTATCTTGTAAACATGTCGCAGGTCAGATCGGACTCTTTCGGCAATTGGGCTAAACACGATAAGAATGACAAACAGTGCTTTATCATGGTCACCTCTAGTCCCAGGCCTGGAGCGCTTTCTGTGAGTAGAGTCAAGGGCGAATTCCCATGAAGGACACGGCGCAGACGCTCATGCCGCTCGTGCTACTCAAGACACTCTGCCACTCTAGTTGAAGACACAGCCGGTCATTTATTTCTGTAAGACAGAGTGAGCACCTCTCGCTGGGCTTGATTGCGTCCCATTTCGCTCTGGTGATTGTGTGACCTTCCCTATGCCGGCTGGAACACTAAATCTCTTGTAGTCTAATAACGTCGGAATGATGTAAGCTGGAATTGGTGTGGAGCAGCACTAATTAGTTACGGCTTATAATAACACACCCTCCCTTCGCCCCCCCCCCTCCTCGTCGTTCCCTAGCGAAACATGTTTTTTTTCCCCTCCGTCTGCATCTCTCTCACTCCCTTGCCTCTCTCCCTTAGCGCTTCATCCCGCTCCCTCAACCCTGTCTACCTCTCTCTGTGCTTCATTAGCGCTGTAGGATTACTTAATGGAGAAGATTAGATAAAACACACACGATCATGGCGCTGCTCAAACTGAGCGGTCGTCCTCCAGAGAAAGGAAGAAGCAGCTCACTTGTTTCCCCCTGGATGGGACGAAAGCCAGCAGGAGATCCTATCGCTCGAACACGCAAACCCCCGAGTGGGCACCTGCCAAAGCTGGAAGAAGTTCGTCTGTATCCTCAGTGAAGCGCGGCCAATGCTACTAAGCAGACACTTTTTTTTGCATTTCTACAAATCTGAGTCACTATATTTGGGTACGTCGGCGCGGAAATCGAAAAGTCGCGCTAATCTCGCTGTTAATGAAATCAGTAGAAAGATTAGAACTTATGAAAGCTGAGCTCACACTTTCTGATCGCGAAGAAGAACGCTGAGAGTATTTACGGACCGACTTTGGACGTAATGACTCGCCCCACTCGCTGTCGTTCAAGGCGCTGGTGATAAGCCAATCTACTAGGTACTTATAGAAGTTGCAACCCAAATGCCCCCTTAACTCAACTCAGGTAAAGTATGGAAAAGAAAGCAGTTCAACTTTTTCCCTCGGCTCTCGGTATGACTCACATGGGCTGGCAGCAGGTTTCATTTCTGTCTCTTGAGATAATTGCATCACATAGGCATCACATAATGTAAGTGGGTTGGCCCTACTTAGCCAAACGAAGTGGACTGCGCTATAATAAGCTTTTAAATACACACTTTCCTTGCCTTGCACTTGCTCCGAAGACCTGAACCAGAAAAATTATCGCTGCGACAGAACGAGCGAATAAGTCGGAACGGAAATTGCTCCAAGTGATTTCAAATAGCGTTCGTACGCAAGATGCTGCAAAATCCTTTCTAGCATGGAAAGCTAAACACTTCACAGCCAAACATTTGGAAGCGTTCGGACGGGTTAGCTCATCGGTTAGAGCGTGATGCAATAACATTTACATTTACGCCATTTGGCACATGCCCTTATCCAGAGCGACTTACAATTATCTCATTTATACAACTGAGCAGTTGAGGGTCAGCAGTTTATTGCTGCTGGAATTTGAGATCACAACCTTTTGATCAAAAGCCCAACATCTTAAACACTGTGCTAACCCCCCTTCCATTCCCTTCCCTTCCCTTCCCCAGTAACACTATGGCTATGGGTTTGAACCTTGTATGGGCCGCTTGCAGGAGGGAGTAGTTTAGTGGTTAAAGCACTTGTTTTTGATGAGTTAAAATCCCAACCAGGCCAAGCTAGCGGCCCTGGAGCATAGTAGCTCAGTTGTATGAATGCTCTGGATAAGGGCATCTGCCAAATGGCATAAACAAAAATTTTAATATAAGAGCTCTTGACGTGGTCTGCGACTAGATGAATTCCTCATCTCAGTGGTAGATGGAAGCCGATCATCCATACAGACTGCTCGAGAGGTATCCCAGTGTAAAAAATTATGTATGGGCGCTGTGTAGTGTGTTTGCAAGCGTGTATGCTCTCGAAGGCTCCTGCCGAAATACCATTTGACGTGCAGAATGAATCAACACAACAAATACAAAAACAAAAGCAGAAACCATTTAAAATGAAAGTGCTTCATAGATTAAAAGAATGCTAAAGCACCTTAGTCCTGATGTTCACCCAATTCGATTCCTTAGGTTGTGGAGAATAAGTGCGGAGAAGACTGAGGTGGGTGCTAACCATGATCCTAAAATGAGTTAGGTTTGGGCATCAGAAGATGATAAGCATGGATTGAAATTGGAGTATTACATGGATTCCGTGGAATAAAGAGGAACTTGGATTTAGAAATGGCAAGGAAATGGGATACAAAGTTTATAAGATATGGGTTGTCAAAGCTTAAGAAGAATGTAGAACAAAGTAGAAGTGGGATGGAATAACCATGATTTAAGATCCCTATGGAATGGTGTAGAACTGGGATAGCATGGGAATGGAGTGAGTTAGGAGTGGGATGAAGTGGGAGTATGAAGGAGTAACGAGGTGTTCATGTGATAATGTGAAAATTAGTGGCATGGGAACAAGGTGAGTAGGGTGTGGAATAAATTTGGGGTAGAATGAGGTGGGATGAAGTGGGATTGGGACAAAGGGGACTCGGGTGGAATTGGGACGGAGTGGATTGAGGTAGAATTAGTATGAAGTGGAATGGGGTAGGAGGGGGATGAGGTGGAAATGGGGTAGGATTGAGATGAAGTGGAATGGGGTAGGAGGGGGATGAGGTGGAAATGGGTAGGATTGAGATGAAGTGGAATGAGGTAGGAAGGGGATGAGGTGGAATGGGGTAGGATTGAGATGAAGTGGAATGGAGTAGGAGGGGGATGAGGTGGAATTGGGGTAGGATTGAGATGAAGTGGAATGGGGTAGGGGGATGAGGTGGAATTGGGGTAGGAGTGAGAGGAAGTGGAATTGGGGTAGGATTGAAATGAAGTGGGTTGAGGTGGATTTGGGATAAAGTGGACTGAGTAGGAATGAGATGAAGTAGAATTGAGATGTATTGACTGAGTGACTCCAGAAGCAGGGAATGAGAAGCCACACAGTGCATAATATGTGTGCTATATTTGTAATTAACGTGAGTTTTCTCTGATTTCTTCGCTCCCACATCTGTGTACTTATACATTTAGAAATAATATATGTGCATTTCTCACACTTCCGTCTTTTACAGCATTTCTTTCTTCTCTCCTCTATAGCAGTGTGTTTAGAGGCTGCTGCTCAGTTCGAGAACAAAGCTGTACTGCAGCTGAAATCATACTGAGAGTGAGGCATAGACTCTAATCATGTCCTTGTGAGGGGAAAGAAAAAAATAAATAATTTGTAAATATATATTTTTATATATAATTGTACAATTATAGAGCCAAATCTTCTACTAGTTATATGTGCAACCATAATATATACATAGTTTTATTTTATAAGCAGCATTTATTTTCTGAACATTTTTATTTCATTCTATAATTTTGTAGTGCATCTAAAACAGCAATTCAGGTCCCTATTGGAACATTTTAGTTTAGTGTTTATCCCATTAATGTAGCAATAAAGTTACTACTTGGCAGACAGTTTTATCCAAGGCCACTTCTAGCTAAGTGGAGTGGCTCAAGCTAAAGGGCGTTTTCTCAAGAGCCCAATAGCAGCATCTCGGCCAGGATTCTAGTTTGTCACCTCGGTTTTAAACCCTCTGTCAGACCTAGCAAGATCTCCTGCAGATAACATGATCATTAATAATCATAGGGAGGTGCTCAGTGGTCAGGCATTTAAAAAATTTGGATCCGAAGGTCGTGAGTTCAAATCCCAGCCACGCCAATCTGCCACTAAGAATGAGATAAATGTAAGTCGCTCTGAATGCAGGCATCTGCCAAATGCCTGATCTGCCAAATCCAGAGCGACTTACATTTATCTTGTTCGTACAGCTGATCAGATATGCGGTTAAGGGCCTTGCTCAGGGGCCCCAATAGTGGCAGATTGGTGTGGCTGGTATTTGAAATAACGACCTTCGGATCCAAATTCGGATGCCTGACCACTACCACCTCCCTATGATTATTAATGATCATGTTTTCTGCAGGAAATGTTGGAAAAGTAGTTAAGATAAACTTCACAATTACAGTATCACGAGTAAATGTACTTTCTTACTTTCCAACTCTAAAAAAGATCAACAATAAAAATAATAAATTTTTACAATCAGCAGGGTAAAGAAAGACATGCTTCCAGGATCCTTCCACATGTCTGAACAGCTAGTCTTCCAACAAGATTCAAAGACCTACTACTTTAAGAATTGGCATTTATTTATTTATTTATTTTCAATGAATGTCTATGGACAGTTATTTCCTGTTATCACTTATGCTAGAGCAACCATAAATATGTTTTCCTGAATGGTTCATCTTAATTTTCCCCCTCCTTAAATTAGACAGAACTTACAGAGAAACCATCAAACACAAACTTTGTCTTGAAGAAGTCTGAAAACATCTGCTTGTTACAAAGCAATGCCGCTGGAGACTCAGCTATGCTAACACACGGACACTACACTAAATGCTGCATTGAGAATCCAACAGTAATCGAGATCATTAATGTTAGCTAGCTATTAATTGCCTGCACTAGCATGCGGAATTAATGTGGTTCATTCACGGTATGTTGCATGAATGTAAGCAGCGTGTACTGTATGTGAATCCTGTGGTACGTAAGTAATCGCTATGTGGAAAGCAAACTAGCACTAGACTAGCATCTGCTATAAAAAATAGAAGATGAAGTGAAAGTAGCATATGCTGTACGTCATGGTTCTAAAATTCCTAGTGTAAACGTCTTACATTGTTAAAGACGCGGTACGCAGTGCACCCGGCTGTGATTAGCAATTTAACCAGATGATGTCAGATGTAGAGACTTGCCGTCTTTTCAACGAAAAAAAATCCATGATTAATTAAAGCACAAATGTGGATAAGACGATAAAAACACTACTTTTCCCCCACTTACATCATTCAATAGGGACTGAATAGAAAACTCCAGAGCACACTGTTCCAATTAGCAAACGTGTTTGTGTATAATGCTAACTGTGTACAACTAATCTAACCACATTGAACCTAATCCCTTCAATCCTCTATTTCCAGGAGAACGCCTGCTCCCAATTACCGAGAGACAGGAAATGAAGTCTCGAGGTTCTTCTCACCTGATGAGCAACACATCGGATTTAAAAAAAAGATGGATATATATATATATATATATACGAGTGTGTGTAAATAGCTAACAAAACTTTACCACTGGGAAAGATTCATGTCTGATGGTGACTGGAGTGCGTTTGGCGTTAATTTATTTGACACACAAGGGAGATATGAGAGTATTTTAGAGAATATGTGTGTAGCATGTGATTAACTTTCATCACTGGTCTATACAGTAGGATAGGATTAGTAGGATAAGACTGTAAATCTTCTGATTCCATAAAACAGAGCTGTTTTGTTCTTGCTTGGGGTGTTTAGTACTGTTTTCTGGCCACAAGCTTCAGGATCTTAAAAGGTCATAATCTGATTTGCAAAGCAACCAGTATTGTGCATGAACCTCTTCACCCATCTCATGGATTATTTACTCTTTTGCCATCTGGGAGAAGATCCAAGTCTTCCATGCTACCACCACTACCAGTCTCTGCAACCATTTCTTCCCCCAAGGCTCTTTAATTACTCTTCTGCCTCGCATAGGGGAGGTCAAACATCTCACCTGGTACAACTGCACCATACTGGTGCATTTATAACCGACAATTATTTCCCACAGTTGTGTCCTGTTATGTTTCATGAAGGTCCTGGACTCTTCCAAACGAGTTTTTCGTATCAAAAAAAAAAAATAGAAAAAAAATAGAAAAAAAAGAAAAGAAAAGAAAACCATCATGACACGTTGCAGTTTTCTGGAGTCAGTGGACCTCACAGAATCCTGTATTCGGTTCTGTTCAATGCAGTTAGCTGCAAGTAAACAAGATAATAACACACTTGCCTCCAGGCTACAAGAAAAAAGTCTATGGGTGGTCATCTGCCACGTCAATCAAATTCAATCCTGTAAAAGCAGGTGCCTCAGGACCATGCTTATTGATGAAACGTTCCGATCTAACATCTGATGGAACTTGCAACCATGCCCAATGTAGATTTCTGTCTATGGCATTTAGGAGATTCTTTTATCCACAATAACTTGGTTATCTTATTTATACAGCTGAGCAGTTGAAGGTTAAGAGCCTTGATCAAGGCCTCAGGAGAAGCTTGTCTGTGTTGGGATTTAAACTGACTATCTTTTAATAAATCCAACGTCCAACTGAGCGATCATTAAATCTGTCCGACTTGCAATCACAGTATGGCGGAACCCAATCTACACTATATTGGCAAAAGTTTACGGACACCTGGTCATAAGTACGGTATGTTCTTTTTTGAGCGTCGCATTGCTAACACCCTTATAGCTGAATCAATCTTTCCTGTGTACATATCTGTGTACATAATCTGTGTACATAAATTATACATTTACATTAAAGGTGTGTCCAGCAAAATTGCCATCTCTTCACCCTTTTAATCCTGATCTCATGAGATCCTCCTCGTATTTCTCATCAGAACTCGAGTAGATTTCAGTGGTGGACAAAGTACAAACTATGAGTTGAGATTTGACCTGGTTGAGATGGACACTGAGTGCATCTCTACTGCGTGTTGGACCAGTTTTTATCCTCATAAATAAAAAGGAATTTTTACAAAAGGTAGTTGATTAAAAATTACAATATTTGACATTAAAATGTAGTTAAGTCAAATTTTTCCCAAATGGAAATTCTCCAGTAAAAAAAGATCTACTTAAGTACAGTAACGAATTCCATTCAGTTAACGTGAACGTAGTACAGTAGGAACCATACCGACGTGACTATTACTATAATATAAATCTGGCAACTCTGATCGTCCAATCAAATCCATGGACCAGATGTTATAAACGGTCATTCGGTGACAACCAGATGACGAACAAACCCTTTCGAGGTTTTATGAAATCTCAGGGAGTTTTTCCTTGCCGTATTTACGTAGTGAAAGTAAAAAAATAATGCGTAAGTGAGACCGCCCTCTAGTGGAAAGTCCCCATAGTGTTATTTTTGAATGCAAAAATAAATATATTGCATAAAAAAAAGTAATAATAATTGCTTTGTGGGGAAACAGCAGCAAAACTGAAGTTTAATTGCTGTATTGAAATTGTTTTTCTTTTCATCTCCTCTCCGAGTTTAATAGGATTTGTCTGGGGTGTTTGTGTGTGTTTAGTTTTCTCGCTTTTTCTCTCTCTCTATTTTACCACCGAAGCAGGAAATGATTGCAAAGGAACACCTATTAGATGCAAGCGTTATTTTATTTATTTATTTTTTTTGCCCGAGCTGTACAGTAACCCGGGCTGATGAGCCAATTTCTTTATTCCCTTTTCAAAAGCAGTGCGTTGAGAGTCGGCTGCAAATTGGCCCATCTAGCTCAGATGAATACAAAACGAGGCTGGTGTTGAATACCAAAATAACAGACATTAGCGCAGTGCGTGCTTTTTTTTTTCTCCTGTCGAGACGCAACATGTAAGTAAAAAGACGAGTTGGGGGGGAAAATAAATAAATAAAAAAAAGTCGATCCTGAAGGCGAACAAGCGAACGAACGCCGTTCTGAAAGCATTAGCAGGCTGGAAAGGATTGCAATAACATGAGTCATACTCTGTAACTTCACACGTGTCAGGAAGATTTCATTATATATTTATTTCTTTTATTTATTTCATTTAGATATTTATTAATTTTTCCCCCCAGACGCTTTGTGAGCCGATGGGGTCAGTCTGACGCCTGGTTCAGACGTTGCGATCGAGAAATAGGACTCGAGAGGTGACGGGAGACGATGTGCGTCTGCGACACGTGTCAGACTGCATACGGCGTCCCGGATCACGTCGATGTGACTGCAATAAATAGAACGTACGTCTGCCTGAACGATGTCCCCCGGCATTAAGCGGTTACAAGCTGAAACCGTGTGTTAGAATACGGAGAAAAACGCGAGAGACGTGGAGTGAAAGAGAGTTGATGGATGGAGACGAGAGGTGTGATGGAAATGAAACTGCAAGATGGGGGAAAAAAAAATAAAGTAAAAATCTTGAATAACGAGGAAAGAAAAAACAAATGCAGCCAAAAGTATTGGAACACCGATTTTTCCGCATATATGTAAATTTTTTCCCGAACTGTTACCACAAATCTGGAGGCACACAAATGTACAGGACGTGAACTAGAAGACCCAAACCCCAAAGCCGGCTCCATAAAAATGTGTTTACATGGGAAAAGCAAAAGATCTCCTACTAAAGAGCTCCAACCCTGTGGAACAGGATGGACGTGAACATCAGCACCTGACTTTATTAACAGCCTTGTGGCTGAATGATGACAAATCTCCACAAAATCTGATGGAACATCTTCCCAGAAGAGTGGAGCTCATTATGTAGAAGAGCAAATTGAAACTTTTGACTGTATAGTACATATGATGGGGGGAGTGAGTGAGTAAGAGAGAGAGAGAGAGAGAGAGAGAGAGAGAGAG
>MU551567.1:5215294-5225968 GCA_024362625.1 Silurus asotus | reverse complement strand
CACCCACCCACCCACCTACCTACCCACCCACCTACACTAAGGCTGTCAACTGATAAAAATATTTAATCGCACATTTGTATCTGTTCTAAATGTACCTTAAATAATAATTTTCAAGTTTTTAAATACTCTAATTAACATGGACAAATATTAGTGCTTTATGCAAATTTATGTTTATTATTTGTTAAACCAAACTCAATGTAGAGCATAAAATAATGTTGTAAATGTTTTATTATATAGTAATTATGTAGTAGTGATTATGATGTTTTAAATGACGGAAATCATCAGGACACCAAACGGAACTTTTGCTATGTTTCCACACGGACGGTTTTAATTGCCGGATGTTTTGCATCGAGGGGGATTTTGGTGAGGATTCGAGACTCGGCGTATCGGTAAAACAAATGTTTAGCAAATAAAAAAAAAATTCTGTGGAGTTTATTGGTTTTAATATCTGAGTAATGAAAGGACTTTGTGAATAAATGCGTGTTGCGTTGAAGCTTTTAATTTTGCTTGTTTTTTATTTATTTAGATTTTTTATAAAACTGATCAAATGTCACTCAAATTCATTTCTAGATCACAGATTCAGATCTTTTTATTGGTTATTTGATCTGCGTTCTGATTCGAGCAAATATCATCACTGTTCACAGCATGATGTGCTTCTGAAAGCAACAGAGCCGAAGAAAAAACCCTGAAAGGACATGAAGTAACCTGGACTACAACTCGGAACCTGTCCTCAGCCAGGGGACACCAGAAAGTCCAGTCCTTAATCACTTATTTCATTACAGTGTGCTGTAAAGTCCTATGCTGAATGCATTGTGGACAAAAAAAAAAAAAAAAAAAAGGATAAAACCCGCAGTTTAAAAAAAAAATAGGATCAAATCCGCAGTATGAGCATCAGGGTCTTTTTTGAGCTTTTATAAAATGTAAATGCTAAGTTAGCTTCAGGTCTATATTATCAAGGTAGAGTAACCCACTGAAAAAAAAGGAGGCTTGATCATGAGCTATTTATTTATTTCATGAATGAAGATTTAGATCGTACAAAAAAGGTTGTGCCTTTTAGAAAAAGTGCAGTGAAAAATAAATAAATAAACACGACGGAATAAAGACGTTCAGGAATGCGAAACATCACCATTCACACATCTGCAGAGGAACTGTAAACACATCAGCTTTTTGATTTTTCTTTATAAAAGTGCACAAAGGTGACCCGAACTACTGCATTCGAGTTTTTCACGGCTCTGCTTGCTTTAGCGTCAGAGCCATGTGGTAGGATGGTGAAATGGTCACTCAGTGGTTCAGACATTGGACTTCTTTCATTTATGGGATCAGTAACAAATTCATCCGAAGCATTTATTACCAATTATATCATTTACACAACTGAGTAGTTGAGGGTTAAAGGCTTTGCTCAAGGGCAGCTTGGTGGTGCTGGGAATTGGACCTTACCCTCGGAAATGGTAGAGGCACTGGTAGCTCAGTGGATCCTTCTGGGTCAGAAAGCCATGAGCTCAAATCCCAGCACCACCAAGCTGCCACTGTGGGGCCCTTGAGCAAAGCCTTTAACCCTCAACTACTCAGTTGTATAAATGATATAATGATCGGTGTGCCAAAAAAAAAAAAAAAAAAGTTCCAAACGCATTTGAAGAACAGTAAGACGTATATAATGCATCCATTTGCATAAATGGCATTATTGAGCTCTGATGCTGCATCATAGCCCTTTGTTCCTGTGTCACCTTTATACAAACTTAGTAGCAGATTCTTTACCCTCAATAAAAAACACTTCCTGTGACACGGGTTTATCAGGATGAGTGGGGTCGTGAAGGTAGCTGGATGCGTGTCACCGGAGTTCCTGTAACTTTATGAACCTTGCACACCAAAAATTGTTTTTAGCAAAATGATCTCCTTTTACAATGAGGATAAAGGCGGCATCTTTGGCTAAGCAGATAAGCCGGGTCCCTGGTCCAACACGCTACCGGGAATCCTGTAAGTCATTGCTCACCAGCTCCTGCTTCTCAGGCGAACGGAAAATAAAGCCCTTAATGACGCGTCTGAGATGAGATGAGTGTTGCTGGCTGGGTAAACGCTCCGAGGCCTGAGTAACTACATTTAGAGGACGATATGAAAAGCATGCTTGCGTGTGCTGCGGGCTTTTGTCCTCGTTTACCTCAGAAACGCATTAGAGGAGACAGATCCCTGCGCCGTACAGACCTACTGCGGCGCTCTGAAAGTTTTCGCCCGGGCTGTGCAGCAGGATCGACCGTGTTTTGGAAGAATAAGATCCATCTTACTTTGTTATGACAGGTTTGTTGATTGCATGATGATGTACGATGCAAGTTACGATAAAAGAAAAGCATTGTTAGCATGTGCTAGTGGTGAACAAATACATTTAAAAAATCATGCTTTGGGAACTGTAGGCTAACAACAAGAACTGGACTTACTTGCACAGCTTGCTCGGTCTCACCTTTGAGTCTTTATTTCAGTCACATTCTTGAGAAGACCATGAAAACAGCTTAAGGAAACGGCGTACAAGGAAAACCTCAGGTGCCACGACTCCACAATATTACTTCCTTCGTGGTATAGAACTTTTACTACCACGTTGATCAGGACGCCATTTCATTTTCCATTTTTATTTCATCATACGAGGCAGTATCTAAAAGTTTTAAGACTAATTTTGTAACACGCCACCAGATGGCAGCACGGAGCTGCGCTCACAGTCACAGGGAGCACAAACCTTCATAAGTCAGTGTGGCAAAAAACATTGTGTACATCGCGAGCTGTGCAACTGCAGCTATTCTGACCACGAGTGCACACAGTCAACAACATGATCTCACGTCTGCACCCACCCTCCTCACCAGATTTGGCTTCTGCAGACTTCATTCTCTTCCCGAAGATGATGCTGTTTTGCCTGAGATATTGTGCAAGCCCTTTTTGGGTAAAAGTTGTGACAACAGCCATCTTTAAAACCCTCTCAGTATGATGTAGGACCACCATTTAGCCTCCATGACCAAATGATTGGATCCTGTATGTCTTTTGTCCACGTTACGCGTTGTAGTCCATACTAGCGATAATGAAGCATGGGGACGAGCATGACGAATGATTTTTGGATCTGTTTGGATATTATTAGACCCAGGCTTACGTTTGTGTGCAGGTAATTTCGGGTGTCAAAAAAACCTCAAGACGTAATTGGCTTTCCGATGTGTCGCATACAATCAACACGTCACGTCTCAGGGGGCGGGAACATTTCCCAAAGCTGGAAGAACACGACACAACACCTTTAGTGCTGGATCAAGTTCTTGAGTTCTCCAATCAATTAGTGAGCCACAAGAGAACTCACGGTGCATAATGAGAGGCTAGCTCCGGGGGAAAGAAAAAAAAAAAAAACGAGCTCATAATAAAAAGCTGATAACTACAGAAATGAAGTGGAGAAAGGGTGGAGGGGGAGGGGTTAAAACACGAGAGCCACTTTACCCATGAGCCTCCACAGCTGGAGGTACAATTAGCGTGTCACCACCCGCGGTTTGTCGCATGTGTTAATTGTCTCATGTAGCTGCTGTGACACTGTCTGTGTGCCGAACCTTGACGTCTGACTAGCCCCACCCCATGTTTTTCTGTTAATTATTTTAGCATTGTCGTTTATTTCAGACAGAAAGACAGCTGGGAGAAGGAGACAGAAAGAAAAGCTTTAATGAAGAACTATTAATAAAAGATAACCAAGTGTAAGTTAGCAAGCCTAGCGTCTGATTTTTGACCCCGAGTGTTAGCCAGTTTCAGACTCCCACTGGAAAGCCTGAGGATGTTCCCGAAGCGGAAACGTGTTTGTTAGGTGTGGAAAAAGTCGACCCGGATCCGATACTTCGCTGATATTTTCAGAAAAAAAAACCTTGGAGACAAAGCACTCGGAAGTGTGATAACATACAGGTTTTAAACGTAAATAAATAACTGTTCAAAAAGGTCAGGAAGTTACATTCAGAGGAAGAAATGCTGGTCGAAGTGCACAAGTCTCATGAGAGAACCAAAAGAGGAAATAAAGAAACAGTATGTGCTTCACCAAAAGATTCAAATGAATGAAAAAATATTAATAAATTATTTATCAAACAATTGTTGGACAATTTTGCACCATCTTTAGGTTCCATGATGTTTCGAAAACAGCTTTATTTTACTTTGAAAAAAATATAAATACCATATTTTCCAGACTATAAGCTGCTACTTGTTTCCCACATTTTGAACCCCGCAACTTAAACAACGAAGCAGCTAAGTTATGGATTTTCCCCGGGTTTTTGACGGTTTCACAAACTTCAAGCCCAAAAACTGAGCGACATAAAATTAGACCAATGAAATTTCTGAATGGAAACGAAAAAAACGCACTTCACCTGTGTTCTGAGCTGCACGGCATCAGGAGAAAAAAATTCCACCGGTGGCGCACGACGATAATTTCTTGAATTGAAATTGGATTTAAATTTCTTTATGTACATGATGTGCGTTAAAAATGAGAATGTGCATGCACGTGTTTTTGGAGGTTTTTTTACACAACAGCGTTGCTGCGATTTGTTTGATGAAGTCATGTTATAAAAATACATACAGTACATGTTTATCTGTCAGGAATCCACCTGCCACGCCCCCTTCAGCCCCCTTCAGCGTGTCAGGTGTTTTCTCGGGCCGCTTTCTCTGAAGCTCTGCTTCAATCGCGCACATATGGTGCTCGTTTATCATCATCACCAGCTCCTATTTAAACTTCCACACTCTCACTGTCCGTTATTGTTGGTGTATGTTGGTTCACGGCGGATGTTGTTATCGTGCATGCGTATCCCGGTACGTGTCGTCCCACCGGCACTCTCTCAACCGCTGGGCTTTTCTTCCAAAAGCGCATCGCGGATTCCCCCCCGATCCTGCCGGTGTTCATTCTAGGATGGTCATCCCACGTTCCGCGCCGGCATATGTGCACTAACTAACAGCAGAGATTCACCAGTATACAACACCTGTAGCAGCTGTAAGACCTGATTTTTCTGCCACTTCCGCGAGTTCTTCTGCGGCTGCACCGAGATAACCGACGTTAAATGGCAAATTTTTCCCCCCTTGTGCTCGAGATATTAGGGTTCGGCGACATAACCGATAAAAAATGCTTAGAAAAAGCGAGAATTTGGCGGTTCCACTTCAAAAACGTCGACTTAATAGGGTTGTCGAGGTAACCGAGGGCGAGATAAGCGGGTTCCACTGTAAGGTTTTATTCAGTGTGTTTTCCTTGAAGATGAGACGTCTTAAGCTAACAAAAATTCCGGTGGGGTGTGTGGGTGTGTGTGTGTGTGTGTGTGTGTGTGTGTGTGTGGGTTGGTGGGGATGGGGGGGAGGCGATAAGAGGAGGCAGAGGGAAAACTCTTTTTTTTACCATTACTCCTGTACACTACGTTTCCCTAAACTTTAACATTTTTACTATTTCTTCTTTGCTTATTTTAATTTCCGTCACAATCTTCGCTTTCAGGCTTCGCTTCGCCATCTAGCAGCAGCGTCTCGAGCTCATACCTCAATTTTTTGCTCGCGTAACAAAGCAATAAAATCGACCAAGTGACCGCTCGTACCTCGGAAAACTCGTACATTAATGCACTCGTAGGTAAATTTACCACTGTAGTTGTGAAAGTAAGGAGAAAGACAGTGAACAACGACTTGCTTGGTCGGCTACTGTTTATATTTTTATACTGTTATTTTCCCCCCTTTATATTTCTAATTGAATAAAAGAAGAAGGTCTAATCTCGCCTCTGAACGGAGGATTTAAGTATGAGATGTAAGAGGATCAATGTACGAGAACTCTGAATGATGAATGCAGTTCTGTGTTCTATTACCCTGCACATCAGACCTTTATAAGGGCATTTTCCAAAATAAAAATACTCGGATAAGATGTTGGATAGCATGTTAAATTAGGTGTAAGTATTGGAATCTTAGATTAGATGTTAGGATTAAGATGTTAGACTGCGGTGTTACGAGTGTGATGTTAGATGGTATGTTAGAATTAACATCCCAATCCTAACATCCAATCTAACATCTAATCCAACATCTCAATCTAACATCACAGTCTAAACATTTTGATCCAAAATCCCAATCCTAATATCCAATCAAACATCTTAATACACTGTCCCTGTTAAATAAATAAAAATAAATAAATAATCCTAAACAGGAAGTAAAGGGGAATTTAATTGAAGATATTTCCAGCGGAAGGAAATTTCCACTTTGGAGCTGTTAAATAATGATAGCTGATAAATAATGACACAAACTAATGCAACATATTCAAAGACCACAGGCAAACTAGTAGAACCTGGTGCAAGGTGGGGCAGAGCAGGAGGGCAGAGCAGGGAAGGGTGACAGGGTGGGGCAGGGGAGGGTGCTAGTCTGATGCAGGGTGAGGTAAGAGGGTGGAGTGAGGCACAGCATGAGGGGCAGGGAAGGGTGCCAGGGTGGGGCAGGGGAGGTTAAAAGTCTGGGGCAGGGTGGGGTGCCAGGGTGGAGTGAAGCACAGCAGGGGGGCAGGGTGGGGCAGGGCAGGGTGTTAGTCTGGGGAATGGCAGAGTGCCAGAGTGGGGTATTGCAGGGTGGGGTGAGAGGGTGGAGTGGGGCACAGCAGGGTTGTTGTGAAATAAGTGTGTAAAGATTCTGTGCGCAGTATAACATTGTAAGCGGAGAACATTTACTGTCCCTCTCTTGTTGCTTTTGAAAAGCATGTAGTGATCCATAGGAACTTCTCAGAGCGAATCCAAAATGTTAGATGAAGCCACTGCTGAATTTTGTGCTGATAGTTGATCAGTTATTTGACATCCTGGCTGTTCACGTGTCCCACAAAAGAACTATAAATGAGGCAAAACTCACAACATGCACAGGCTCTTATTGCTTCGATTCATGACTCAATAAAAAAGTTGAATGGGTGTGAAAGTGTTTCTAAATTGTTCTAAAGTCATTTCAGAGAGCAGGTCTGAGTCTATTCAAGCTCTAGATCCTAATACTGTGAATAACATAATCCGGGTCAAAATTCATTGCAAACGTTTATCTGCACGCCGATAGAGCGACGCTACCCTTCGCCTTGCTCAGGACTCGCGTCTTTAATTTGATGAGTCCATGTTCCTCCGGTCATCAATATTTACTCAAACTGCAACAACGTATTATTTCACTAATCTATCTTCTCGAATAATCGATCTTAATCACGCTGACGTTTCACCCAGTCGCTGTAATGGCTCGGATTAAACGCTCTTCTTGCGTCCTTTTCTTTTTTTTTTTAGATTAATTCTTTATTTAGATTAATTACTGCAGTGCACAATTCAGGAGATTTATTTCAATTAATTAAAATTCATTAACAAAAATACATTTCTGGATGGCAGCCAGCTTGGGGAGTCCCTGATCATAGACAATATTGCATTTAAAACACACTCATGTTTCCTTTGAATAGCAAAGTGTGTGTGTTTGTGTGTGTTTGTGTCAAATAAACATAAAATGCTAAAAACATTTCAAAAACAAGGCCGAGACACCATTACAATACCAAATTATGAGGTAAATTAATCTGCTTGAGGTGGAAATGCCGGATTCTGATTGACTGGAAGGAAAGTAAAAGTCTCCCCAAATGGAAATACTTCAGTTCAGATATGCAAAAAAAAACTACTTAAGTACAATAACCAATTACATTTACTTCCTTATTGTCGTAATATCCACACGTGAAGCAGAATTCCAGTGTGTGTGTGTGTGTGTTTCACTCAGATATTTGGAATGCAAACATCAATGCTAGCTTGAACTGGTCAGTGCTGGAAAGTGACCATGGTATAAGGTGATAATCCACAGCTAGGTGTGAGGCCACTTCATTATTTATCTCTATTGTAACACACTTGTGTTACAGCAACCTTGTGTGGATGCGATATACACCCTGTACATACTACTCTCTTTGTCTCTCTGACACACACACACACACACACACACACACACACACACACACACACGCTTTTTAAGAGGAATCCTGGCACAAATGTTTTAGTAAAAGCAGACATTAGGACTGATTTAAATAAATTATTTGACTTTAACCATTAACAGTGTGGAGAAAAACAGTAATGTCTTTCAAAACGATGAAAGACGCCCCCACACACAAACACACACACACACACACACACACACACACACACACGCATAATGAACCTGCACAGATGTGCATACGACTGAACAAACCTCACAGGCTCATTTATTTATTTATATTTTCCACAATACAAAGAAAAGGGCGAGTTGCCAGCCCACCTGAGCCAGCCGTTTTCACGCGGTTCCCATGGAAACAGCGGACAGGGGTTCGAAAGAGACGCTACCGAACGCGTAGTTTTTCTAAACGACGCCTAATTTGATGTAATTGACTTGGCGAGATGAGGTCAGGACGGTGGATAAAGGAAAAGCCCCGGAAACTCTCAAGTGGATGAATAGTCACAGGACAAAAGCGGCTCAGGGTTTGAGTGTCTGTTTACGGGTGTAGCACGTGTTATCGCATGTTCGCACGTGTACAGAGGTAGAAGGAGTGCTGCTGAATGCTATTGGGTGCATTGGGTTATGAGGAGAAGATCTCCGGGATAAAGCTGACAGGTTTCTATTCTGTAATATATCCTGATTTCACTGTCGCTTATATACCATATACTGTAATTATATATATTTAGAGTATATTTTAGAGTATCAATGTACAGATTTACTGTCCTCTAAAAAGAACAACATACAGCCATTATTGTATAAACAACTGGCAACAAATGTAAGTACACCCCAAGTGAACAAGTCGAAACTGTGTCCAAAGGGTGAATATTGTGCACCATAGTAATCCAGCACTGCCTTAATCCTAGTGGACATGGAATTTACCAGAGCTGCAAAGGTTGGTGTTGGGCTCCTCTTACATTCCTCCATAATGGCATCAAGGAGCTGCTGGATGTTAGACAACTTCTTGTTTGAGGACCCCCACATGTGCTAAATAGGGTTCAGGTCTGGAGTCACACTTGGCCACTCAATCACCTTCAGTTTTTATCTTAACAGTAGGTTTGGCCCTAAAGAGAGGCATCATGTTCTGATTCAGAATGTCACAGTAGATGTTGAATTCAGATCTGCCTGATTCACCCCAGCATCCTACATCTGGATGGAGTTCTCCTTAATTGCAGACACCTGTGCAGCTCAGGATGGTTCCACATCAACAGCCTAAGAATCCATGAAGTTCCTGAGCAACTCAAGAATGAATTTGGACTGAAATTAATATCAACAGTCTACGACAATGTTTCAGGACCACAGGTTGCATGAACAGCTCCCTATTTAAGCATCATCACTTAACACCTGAACAATGATGGAACTGTTATGAATGGTGTTGAGGATGAGAATGGGTTCCCTTTTAAGTGTTTCCTCTCAAGGTTTTATTTTCCATCTCAGGGTGGTTTTCCATGCCACAGTCACCACTGGTTTACTAATAAGGAATGAACATAGGTGTGAAGTTCATACATTCCTGAATACTATTCCTATGTACAACTTTATAACCTTGATCTCTGTAAAGCTGCTTTGGGTCAATGCTGCTTGTTAAATAAAACTGTATTATATTATATTTCATTTAATCTCTTCATCCTTAAACAAAACAATTCTTTGCTTCAACAATGATGGGAAATCTTTTTTTCTAAAATCTCCTCTAATCCAGAGCCAGAAGACAATGTTTCTATGGTTACACCAAGATACCAACAAGCACCATGGAGAACAAACGACACAATCTACATCACTATAAAAGGGTTTTTCACACACAAAATAAAAAAGGAGAAATTTTCCTTATTTTAAGGAGCATTTTGCTTTACATAGATTGTGTCGTCTTCTTCTTTCGGCGTCTCCCATTAGTGGTCGCCACAGCGACATCCGTCTCCATACCCCCCTGTCCTCTACATCTGCCTATTTTAAAGAAAACTTACAAAGCTTGTGTAACGAGTACAAAACTAATGGACGACTTTTAGCATATGCTTCACTTAAAATCCCATTTCCCTTCTACATCAGAGTTGAAGAGGCATTTAGGACACAACGCCGATATCTAGAATAGATCATCTGTGAAATGACTGATACTTATATTTTCTTTCCTTATTTCTTTTGTTGTTGAGCTGTAATGGAGTCATGACAGAAAGTTTACAACACCACACACTAAACAAAAATACATTTATTGGAAAGCTAACCTCTCTGTTGTGGGTAAAATAAAAATAATCCCTATTCTCTTCTTGTTAGAATGAGCTCCACTCTTCTGGGAAGATGTTCCACTAGATTCTGTGAAGGTTTGTGCCACATTAATTCAGACACAAGGGTGTTAGTAAAGTCAGGTAGTGATGTAGGTGAGGAGGTCTGAGGTGCCATCAGCATTCACATTCAATCAGTTCAATAGGTTTAGTGAAGGAGAAATTTCATGGTACAGCATTCACAGACATTCTGTACTATCATGCAATTTTGACTTTGGGCTGGAAATAATCAGGTGTCCCAATACATTTGTCCAAACATGGCCAAGAACTACACATCATTAGGAAAACCTGATCCAAGTGTGCATTATTGGTGTAAAAATTATGGAGAAGAACATTCTTACCCATCAGCCATTGCACCTCAGTACTAGAGCACCTCCTGATTGATGTTGATTGTATAAAGACTCACCTCAGTACACTCTCAGTCTCAGTCTCACAGCTGTCT
>MU551567.1:5185294-5210294 GCA_024362625.1 Silurus asotus | reverse complement strand
TCCAGTGTCCTTCACCAGCACTACCTTTTCAGTGTCCTTCACCAGCACTAACTGCCCCAGTGTCCATCAGTACTAATTTCCCGGTGTCCCTCACCAGCACTAACTGCCCCGTTGTCCACCGGCATAAACTGCTCCAGTGTCCTTCATCAGTACTAACTCCCCAGTGTCCCTCACCAGCACTAACTGCCCCAGTGTCCACCGGCACAAACTGCTCCAGTGTCCTTCACCAGCACTACCTTTCCAGTGTCCTTCACCAGCACTAACTGCCCCAGTGTCCACCAGTACTAACTCCCCGGTGTCCCTCACCAGCACTAACTGCCCCAGTGTCCACCGGCACTAACTGCTCCAGTGTCCTTCACAGCACTAACCGCCCCAGTGTCCCTCACCATAACTATCTTCTCCAGTGTTCTTCATCAGAACCAAGATAAAGAAAAGAAGAGAAGGAGAGTGAGAGAGATAAAGAAGAGAAACAAAGAGACGTTGAGCTCTTTTTCTGGGCCTCAGTGAGAGATTTTGCTGCAGTTCTTCTGGAGAAGTTACAGTAGGTGGGGGATTTTAATATTCAAGGTCACTTTCTAATAAAAAGTAAGAGAAGAGAAGGACAGAACATGAGCAGGACGAGGAGACGAGACACTCAGAAGCTCTCAAATATTCATCAGTCACTGTGTATCATTATGTTCCTGCTGCATGTGGTGTTGAATAAAACACACACTTTTTCCTGCCTCAGACAAACCAATATATACAAAGACTAATGTTTCTGAGAGAAACACACAGATTGTTTTCTTCCTCCTTTTATCCTTTTATCTTCATCCCTCAGTGTTCAAAGCCGTCTTTATCCACGAAGCAGTACGGAGACTGCATCAATCAGAGAAGGAAGAAGGTGATCGGAGGAGAGAAAAATAGAGCCTTCGTGGTTTTCTGCTGACCTTCATCATTTATTACTGATGAAGAACTGAACAGATGTTGAACAGATTCTGGAGCTGCAGATACAATATGAGAAGGAGGAGTGGGGTGGAGGAGAAAAAAGAAGAGGAAGAAGATAAGGAGGAAAAGAAAGAAGAAGAGGAAGAAGATAAGGAGGGAAAGAAAGAAGAGGAAGACAAGGAACTGTGGGAGGAAGACAAGGTGGAGAAGAAGGAGATAGAGGAGGAGAATGTAATTTAAGGAAAATAAGGATAAAAGAAAGGCAGATTGGAAAGGAATTTGGGATAAGATAAGAAATAGGGGGAGAACAAGACAAGGAAGAGACAGAAAAGAAAGATAGAGTAAATGAGAAATAATGAGGTAAACGTGGAGAAGAAAGAATGGCAGGAAGAGGGAGAGAAGAAGAATAATGAGAAAAGGGGTAAAGAACATAAGGAGGAAAAGAAGGATGGAGAACAGGAGGAGAAGGATGGGGAAATGATGGGAATGAGATGAATAGAAGAAAAAAACATGATGAAGAATAAGATAGAAAGAACAAAGAGAGAAAACAGATAGTGGAAGAGAAGGAGGAGCTTTGGGTGAGCAAGCATAGAAAGAGGAGGCAAAGAGAGAGGAAGATGGGAAAGAAAAGGAAGATGAGGAACAGGACAGACACAAGGAAAAATGAGAGGATGGAGAGAATAATCCTGCAGAGGATGAGAAAGATGAAAGGAAGTATGAAATAGAAGGGAAATAGAAGATAGGTCAGGAATAGAAGGATAAAGAAAAGGAACAGGAAGAACATGAGGTAATACTTTAGCTTGAATATCTTCTCTCTGTATCTGTCTCAGATCTCAGGCAGCTTGGAGCTCAAAAAACACCACAGCATCTAAATACAGCCAGAAATGGACTACAACTCCCAGACTGTACCGTACTGTATATACTCACAGAAGACTGCTGACATCACACTTCAAATCCCAGCACCACCAAACTGCCACTGCTGGGCCCTTGAGCAAGGCCCTTAACCCTCAACTGCTCCAAAGTCATTCTTTCTGAATGAGGGAGTCATCTATCTATCTATCTATCTATCTATCTATCTATCTATCTATCTATCTATCTATCTATCTATCTATCTATCCATCAATCTCTTATCTCATTCATACACACTGGAATTTGAACTTGCAACCTTCTGATTAAAAGTCCAAAGTCTTTAACATTAAGCTACCACCATACACACACATCCATCCATCCATCCATCCATCCATCCATCCATCCTCCATTCATCCATCCATCCATCCATCTAACCATCTATTTATCCATTTATCTATTTATCCATCCATTCATCCATCCATCCATCCATCCATCCATCCATCCATCCATCCATCCATCCATCCATCCATCGTTATCTATCTATCTATCTATCTATCTATCTATCTATCTATCTATCTATCTATCTATCTATCTATCTATCTATCTATAAATGGACATTCAGTGCCACCTACATGAGGACGAGGTTCTGTTTTGAGTCTGGTTCCTCTCAAGGTTTCTTCCTCATACCATCTCAGGAGGTTTTTTTCTTGCTGTAGTCACCACTGGTTCACTCATCAGGGATAAACTCACAATTCTAAGGAACAGACATATAACTCTTCTATAACTTTATAACGTCTTCATTTCTTTATGCGCATTGTTGAAAATTCTCTACAAATAGAAATTAATGGAACTGAATTGTTTATTTTCATTTCCTTTTTATGAGCTTTGTACCTCAAGTCACCCGAAGTTTCCAGAACCCAACCTTGATGCTATTTACCAAATTTTCTGGCATCAATCCTGTCAGCTTTTTAAATCCAAATCAATGTTTTATTCCCGTCTGTAGAAGTGCTGCTATGATGCGCGAACGACAGAATAAATCCGCTTTCCTTCTTCACCCACGCAGAAGATGCGTGGTCTGTAAAAGTCTCGCTCGTTCGCTCGCTCACTCACGGGGTTTGTTGGGTGGGTGGATTTAAACAAAGGAAAAAAAAAAGACTCCTGATTAAGCGTGTTATTGTTTCGGTGAGGTCGAAGTCTCCGAAGGTAAACTACGCCAGGGTTTCGCAAAGGTCTTTATGTGGAACGAATGCTCCTCTGCTGGGCGAGCAAACAAACCAGAGCTGTAACTAACCAACACATCGCCTGATGGAGAAGGAAAATAAACAGAATGTACAGTAATATAAGCATATGATGTGAGAGAAAAGATGTTCCACTAGATTTTGTGGAGATTATGTGAAGATTCATTCAAACTCATTCAAAGGGTGTTAGTAAATTTAGATAGCTGAGATGGTGAGGAGGTCTGGGGTGCAGTCAGCGTTCCTATTCATCCCAAAGGTGTCCAATAGGGTTGAATCTCTATAGCAGGAGATCTTTCACTCTAAAATCCTGATGTATAGCAGATCTTCATTAACCTCCTATGACCTGGGTGTCCACATACGTGGACATTGTGCACAATGGTGTCTTTATTGTTTTCTGTAGATACAGACCGAGTGTCCACATAAGTGACATAATTTTTTTTCCAAGAACAGATTCATGTTCAAAGAAAATATATGGTTATTATAATTATTGGTTCTTCCTAACCCCAAATAACTGGCAGAAACCTAAAATGCAAGCCAAACCAGGTTTTAGGAGGTTAAGCTGGCTTTTATGCACAGGAGCATTGATATGCTGGAACAGTGTTGGGTCTCCTAGAACATTTGAAGCTTCTACTTCCAAAGTCATCTTTAAAAATTCTGTGCCGTAACTTTGTGGTAACAGTTTGGAGGAGAACTATATTTCTCCTACATCTTTGGGATATGCGAATAAACTCTTGTTTGTAATTCTGAATAAATGCAATTGATTTTCTTGCACATTTCTGCTGTTGAGGGTAAAGATGATTTTCACTCACCCACACACCCACTTGTATACAGTTTGTTTAGTAGCCTGTTTACATTTTATTTAATAAATTTTTTAATGTATGTTTATATTTAATATATTTGTACTGTTTGGGTTTGAATTAACCTCACGTATCAATCATAATTTTTGAATGATTTGTGATAGTAGGGTATCTGCAAGAATGAAAGGAAAAGTTTATAGGACTGTGGTGAGACCTGAGATGTTGGATGGATTAGAGACAGTGGCATTGAGTAAAAGACAGGAGGTGGAGCTGGAGGTAGCAGAGCTGAAGATGTGAGATGTTCCGTTGGGAGTAACGAGGATGGACAGGATTAGAAATGAGTTTATTAGAGGGACAGCGCATGTAGGATGTTTTGGAGACAAGGTGAGGGAGGTGAGATTGAGATGGTTTGGACATGTGCAGAGGAGGGACATGAATTATATTGGTAGACGAATGCTGAGGATGGAGCCACCCGGTAGGAGAAAAAGAGGAAGACCAAGAAGGAGGTTCATGGATGTGGTGAGGGAGGACATGCGGGTAGTTGGTGTGAAAGAGGCAGATGTAGTGGACAGGGTGGTATGGAGACGGATGATCTGATGTGGCGCCCCCTAATAGAGGCAGCCAAAAGAAGAAAAAAATCAATCATAATTTTGAAATTCTTATTTATTTATTTATTTATTTATTTATTTATATTTAATTATTTAATTAATTTTTTTTATATATATATTTATTTCTGTTTTTTTTTTTTTTTCATTTCTTTGTTTGTTCTAGTACAAAATATATATATACACCACTTATTTTTCTGTCAACCCAACCCTGTTCAACAAAACAATGCTGAGGTCAGGCAGATACGTGTCAAGAGTGTATTTTATCAATACACGTGTATTTTGACACCCGATTTTACCAGGCAATATGTGGTTCTTCCCCAAATTATTATCGCAAGCTAATTTCGAGGCACATAATTGTATAGGACGTCTAGCAGTAGCATTAGGTAGTGATTATACCTTTACTTGAACTAGGAGACCCAACCCTGTTCCAGCATGATGGTGCTCCTGTACACAAAGCCACCTCTATGAAGATCTGATTTACATGGAGCTGATGCAGTGGAAGATCTCCTGCTACAGAGCTCTAAATTCTATATATGTTTAGGAAGACTTCAGAGTCGATGCCCGTTTCCAAATACGGTTTGTGTGAACGTGCAAAATGTGAAACTGAACCCTTTGTGACTTGTGACAGTTGCACATTAATAAACGATTAATAACGTAACCATAGAATAGCTTTATGACCGTTCCATTACGCATGATTACACGACGGTGACAACATCGCCACGTTCTCTAATTACAGAGGAATACTAATGATGTCTTTGTTGACTTTTTATGAACATCATTATAGCGCAATTACTGTGCAAAACAATCATATTAGAGACACACACAAGCACACACACACACACACACACACACACACACACACACACAAATTTTATACACATTTAACCGTACATGTGTGCTGGTTGTGTGTTGACCTACAGGATTAAAGCTCTAAAACAAAACAACCTAAAAATGGAAAAACCCTCTCTTTATCCTACAGAGAAAAAAAAAGGCAAAGGAGTGAAACAATCTTTTAAAAAATCGGGATCTTCAATTAACAAATAAATGACAGTCACTAAGCAGAAGAAAGGTTAGTGTTCAATAGACAAATAAAATAAAAGTAAATCATTTTGGATCAAGTGAAAGATTTTGAGCCGACTGGGATTTGGTGCAGCTCTCGGTGTGAAATGTAATTGGAATAAAAATACATCTATGGCATCATAAATGTTGTTAAGTAGAGAGTAAAAGTCACAAAAAATTACTTAAATACAAATAGATTTACTTAAATACTTTACACCACTGCATTCGGTCAACTTTGGACTGGAAACATTGACATAATGACAGCTTGAACTTGTCAGTGAAGGGAACTGACCATGGTACTGAAAAGGGTGATAATTCACTTTAAGGCTCTCTGCTTTATCTCGTGTTGTTCTTCACCTCCACAGTGTGCGCTAAAACACAACTAACCATGGATTATTCTTAACCGCACAGGTATTGTGTGGAATTCATGTGAGTTGTCTGCAAGTAATTGAAGCAGGAGAATTGTCTATACAGTCATCCACAGCTCTGTACTGGTGAGTGAAAGAAATCTCAAAACTGCCAAAAAAAAAGCAATCTGGCAAATATCTGTTCGATGCCTGAACAGGATTTTCAGCCGTTCGACTAAAAAAAACCTAATGAATAAGTGTAATAAGGTGTGCGATGATTAAGGTGATATGATAATTTAGGAGTCGGAGTTGTATGATTGTGTCTGCTCCGAAATCCCTGCTGTATTCGAATGGCATTAAGTGGGCGAGTATTAGAAATCGGCTCTCTGCCTGAAGAGCACCAGCAGTTGAGGGATGTTTGTGTGTCCCGAAGGCGTTAAACATAAAAGCCATGTGTGTGTGTGTGTGTGTGTGTGTGTGTGTGTGTGTGTGTGTGCAGGCATTGATCCGACGCTGTGATGGCTCAGTGCAGGTGGAGTCCCAGGCTGTCTGCTTGGCTATTGAGCAGCGAGACACAAAGCTGGTGGAAACACCAAATTTATCAATGCAACAGAAACCCTGAGAGGATTACGGGATAAACAAGTGGAGGATGAGCAGTTGTGCTTTCTCACCCCAGTGTGCTCTTAACAGCGATGCGGAAAGATGGAGAGAGAGAGAGAGAGAGAGAGAGAGAGAGAGAGAGAAAGAGAGAGAGCGAGAGAGAGAGAGAGAAATTTTATGAGTGGGATAGAGAGGGTCATATATTGTGTGGAGTAATAAGATAGAGAGTCTGGTGTTTGTGTGTGGATCCACATGTACATTTTACTATATATAAATATACATTATGCATCTCGATGCACAGCAAATAATCCAATATATTAAAGATACACGTAAAGCAGCTACCGATGCGATACGAGACGATTCCCTCACGATGCGATTTGACGGAATAAATACAATTCAATGTGGTGCGGATAGTTAACGTTTATTTCTTTACTTCAGACAGACAGCAGATCATCAATTTACTTAAGTGCCTTCTGACGTATGGCCACTTTCACAAACGGGGAAAAAGAGGAAGGAAATCCAGACATTCGGTTCCTATTCTGTCTATGGGATGATGCAGCTCTACCTCTGCCATGTGAATCTGTATTCTATGTGACTTTCAGGACACGCCTCCGTCTCCGTAGTGTTGTGATGCGACATTCATGTAGCAGCAGCGGTAAACAGTTTAGCGACGAGAAATCAATCTACATATCGATTATTGGTCCCTAATTATTGGTCACTTTTAAATAGTAAAAGTAAAGCGCAACTTCTTATAATTATATACAAATAAATCTTTTGTTACAGATGCAGATTTGTTCAAATTTACGCAATGTGACACAAAGGCGATGCACCAGACGATATTGAGGATGTTCGCCGTCTCTTCAAAATGACGCACCCATGTTGTAATCGCATGAGTAGACAGAACCCGATCATGACGTCCTCACTGGTAATGACGCTAAATTCTATGTGACTCTCAGGACACGATGTCCTATGTGACTACTGCACCAGGTTGCACTCGATGCACTTTATGTAACTTGTGTTGTAGCTTTATGGTGTTTTGTTTGTTGTTGTTTAGTGTAGCACCAGGGTTCTGGAGAAACGTTGTCTCATTTTTACTGTGTACTGTGTACCACTGTGTATAGCAGAAATGACAATAAAAGCCTCTTAAATTGACTTTACTCTCCACCACTCCATCATAACTAATTGTAAGGTGTTTGAAACGAGTTTGCACTGGTTTCAAAGATAGTCGCCAACTCCTAGTTCCAAAATGTTCCTTTTCCCTGCATCATACTGAATATAATGGCAGTAATAAGTATTATAGGGATGTAATTTGACTGTTATTACCACACCATCAGATCTCACACAACCCCGGCTTATTCATTTCCACATGCACGCAGTTTTGCAGGAATTGTTTAAATGGTCTTGATTTCCTTCATTCCTGTATAAACCGAGACATCTTACCTCATTTGTGTGTGTTTTTTAAGCTAAACTGCAAAACGAGGTCAATTCTGAGATTGATTCAAGTTTAATTACAGCTGCGAGGCGTAAAATGCAGAGATAAAGGCGTAATGTTTTGTGGTATCATACGTGTTATGTTTCTTGCGTGTGAGTGTGTATATATACAATATTTCATCATGAAATTACATAATCATACACTATTCTATACACACACACACACACACACACACACACACACACACATATATNTATACACACACACACACACACACACACACACAATATATATTCCAATTATTTATTTGAAAACAATGGAGAACAATAGATAAAGATAATCATTATTGAATATGGTGTGTGTGTGTGTGTGTGTGAGTGTGTGTGTGTGTGTGTGTGTGTGTGTGTGTGTGTGTGTGTGTGTGTGTGTGTGTGTGTTTATTCAAAGAAGTTATTGAAAAAGATTTTCCAAGGTGATAGTTTCAGGTTGGAGGTGTGATGTGAAATCTAAAAGAGGCATTTTACATTATTAATATTATTATTATTAATATATTAGCATTTTTTTTCTAAGTGACATATTTTCTACTCTTTGAAACACAGTGAGCGTGTAATGATTATAAGGATTTGGATGTGATGTTTACACACAGCGACGAGCTCCGGCGACTCGGTAGCTATAACGATCCTTATGATGGCTCTTGTTATGTGAACGAAAGAAGCACACTTCAGATGCTGAGCATCTCGTGGCTTATGATGGGGGGAAAGGGACTGGTTTAAGACGTTAATCCAAACATCCGGAGACCAGAGTCCCCTTATGAATGAGATTTGTTTTTGGGAGATTTTGTATCGAGCCACTCGCTCGTCATCTGGGAGATTCCTGTCAAGATGCTCTGTGACAGTCAGTACAGTCTGTGACAAAGTTTTCTGTGTGCGTGTGTAAAAAAGTGAGAGAGACGATATAGAGAGCGTATAGTATATTGTGTGTGTGTGTGTGTGTGTGTGTGTGTGTGTGTGTGTGTGTGTGTGAGTCTGTGTTAGTAAAAAGAGAGAAAAGGATAACATGTATAGTGTGTGTGTGTGTGTGGGTGTGTGGTAGAGAGAGAGACAAATAGAAAAATGATAATATAAAATATTTTATATCTAAAATATATGTGTGTATCTATACACACCTTACATACTGTACATACTGTATAATCTATCTATATATCTATCTATCTATCTATCTATCTATCTATCTATCTATCTATCTATCTATCTATCTAGAGAGGATGTAATATGGAGTTTGTTAAAGTGACAGAAAGAGAGATAAATATATAATGCATAATGTGTTTGATAGATAGATAGATAGATAGATAGATAGATAGATAGATAGATAGATAGATAGATAGATAGATAGATAGATAGATTTTTTGTGTTTAAGAGAGAGAAAAATAAGATACTGTAGTAAATGTGTGAGTGAAATAAAGACAATTAGATGGAGAGAGAGAGAGAGAGAGAGAGAGAGAGAGAGAGAGAGAAAAAAAAAAGAGAGAGAGAGAGAGAGAGAGAGAGAGAATATTATAGTGTATAATGTCCAATATGTGCATTAATGTGCAAAAAAGCAGACATATGTGAAATGAAGTGTTGGCGAGAGCCTGTGTGTGTGTGTGTGTGTGTGTGTGTGTGAGAGTGTGAGTGTGTCTGTGTGTGTCTCTGTGAGTGGGAGAGCAGTTCGAATCCACATTCACTTCTAAATGAGACGGCTTGTGTGTCAAACACTCGGCATGAATAAAAAAGTCGAGGCACTGAGTGAGGCAGGAGATTATTCCCCTCTTCTCTTCTCTTCTCTTCTCTTCTCTTCTCTTCTCTTCTCTTCTCTTCTCTTCTTTTCTCTTCTATTCTCTTTGCTTCTCTTTGTTTCTCTTCTATCCTAATGTCTTCTCTTCTCCTCTCAATCCTCACCTAAATAGTGGGGATTGAATCTGGTTCCGGTTCGTCCGGTTCCACGGATGATGCTATCTCCACAACCCTCTATCTGGCCCTCACCCACCTGGATAACAAAGACTCGTAAGTACAAATGCTGTTCATTGACTTCAGCTCAGCATTCAACACAATCATTCCTCAGCACCTGATCGAGAAGTTGAACCTTTAGGGCCTGAACACCTCTCTCTGCAACTGGATCCTGGACTTCCTGACTGGAAGACATCAGTCAGTCAGGATCAGGAACAGCATCTTCAGCACCACCACACTGAGCACTGGGGCCCCTCAGGGCTGTGTGCTCAGCCCACTGCTGTTCACCTTGCTGACTCACGACTGTGTAGCAATGCACAGCTCGAACCACATCATCAAGTTCGCTGATGACACGACCGTGGTGGTCTAATCAGCAAGAACGACGAGTCAGCATATATAGAGGAGGTGCAACGGCTAACTGCCTGGTGTTGAGCAAACAACCTGTCTCTGAACGTGGACAAAAAGAAATAGATGGTTGTGGACTTCAGGAGAGCACAGCGCGACCAATCTCCACTGATAATTGATGGATCCTCAGTGGAGATCGTCAAGTGCACCAAATGCCTTGGTGTTCATCTGGCAGATAACCTTACCTGGTCACTTAACACCAGCTCCATCACCAAGAAAGCCCAGCAGCGTCTATACTTTCTGAGAAGGCTGAGGAACACCCACCTCCCTCCCCCCATCCTGTCCATGTTCTTCAGAGGGACCATTGAGAGCATCTTAAGCAGCTGCATCACTGCCTGGTTTGGAAATTGCACCGTCTCGGACCGCAAGTTCATACAGCGGATAGTGAGGACAGCTGAGAAGATCATCGGAGTCTCTCGTCCCTCTATCATGGACATTAACACTACATGCTGCATCCGCAAAGCACACAGCATTGTGGAAGATCACACACACCCCTCACACACACTTAATACACACTCATCACTCATCTCAATCCATTCCACCACCATTTATTTATTTTTTTATTTATTATTATTCTTATCTGTACCACTCTGATGTTTTTTGCACATTTATCATTATCACTGTATTATACTGTTTACATGCTGTTCTTTTTACCTTCGACTGCTGCTGTATTTTTGCACTACATTGATCTGTTTATAGTCACTTCTGGGATATAGTTTTTATTTTGTATAGTTTTTACAGTTTTCTTGTACAGCACTGTATAATTAAGTATACAGTAGGTTTACTGGTCGGCGCTATATTGGGTCTTGTGTCTTGTCTTGTGTCGTCTGTCTGCACTGTCTGTCTTCACTGTCTGTCTGCACTGTTTGCACCAGGTTGCACTCGATGCACTTTATGTAACTTGTGTTGAAGCTCTATGTTGTTTTGTTTGTTGTTGTTTAGTGTAGCACCAGGGTTCTGGAGAAACGTTGTCTCATTTTTACTGTGTACTGTGTACCACTGTGTATAGTAGAAATTACAATAAAAGCCTCTTGACTTGACTTGACCTCACCTCTAATCCTATTTCTCTTCTCTTTTCTTCTCTTCTCTTCTCTTCTCTTCTCTTCTCTTCTCTCATCTCATCTCATCTCCTCTCCTCTCCTCTCCTCTCATCTCATCTATTTTATTTTCTTCTTCTCTCTCCTCTTGTTCTAATTCTCCCCTGTCTAGTCTGGAGTGGATTTCCACATGGCAGTCTGGAAGGTCGTTGGCTTCCCGGTGTGTGAGTTGGAAAAATGGATGAAGCGCCGCTCGGTTCACTCACAGAGGAGATTGGAGGGGATTTTGAAATCACCTGGCAGGAAAACAGAAAGTCCTTCTGGACTTTTTCCTCTTTGTTATTACCGCTGTGCCAATTTCATAAGCTGTGTTGTGTGATCGAGTCAGCTAAGTAATCCTTACGCTCTCCCAGCTAACTGATAAGATGTTCAGTTAGCATTACGTTACATTCCCGATTAGCCTGCAAGTCTGTGTTTCCTGTTCTTCTCTTCTGCCATGGAGAAACTGCTGCAAATCTCACATGATGGAACGATGAGATGAGGTTCCTGGTGTAGCCTGAGACATCAAATATCCGAGGTCTTGCATTTACAACATGTCCATCTAACTGTCTCATAAAAAATCTATTTTATGGTCTGCCTGATTGTCTGTCTCTCAGCCCATCTGTCTGTCTGTCTCAAAGACTATCTGTCTTTCTGTCTTAGCCTGTCTGTCTGTCTGTCTCACAGTCCATCAGTCTGTCTCACAGTCCATCTGTCTGTCTCACAGTCTAGCTGTCTTTCTGTCTCAGCCTGTCTGTCTATTTGTGTGTCTCACAGTCTATCTGTCGTTTTGTCTTAGCCTGTCTGTCTGCTTGTCTCACAGTCTGTCCATTGATCTGTCTCCCAGTTTATCTGTCTTTCTGTCTCAGCCTGTCTGTCTGCCTGTCTTACAGTCTGTCCATCTGTCTGTCTCACAGTTTATATGTCTATCTGTCTCAGCCTGTCTTTCTGTTTGTCTCAGTCTGTCCATCTTTCTGTCTCACAGTTTATCTGTCTTTCTGTATCAGCCTGTCTGTCTGGCTGTCTTACAGTCTGTCCATCTGTCTGTCTCACAGTTTATCTGTCTATCTGTCTCAGCCTGTCTGTCTGTTTGTCTCAGTCTGTCCATCTTTCTGTCTCACAGTTTATCTGTCTTTCTGTATCAGCCTGTCTGCCTGCTTGTCTGCCCATATGTCTGTCTCATGATCTGTCTGACTGTCTGTATTATGGTGTACAGAATCTGTTTGTCTCTTTGTGTATTCAGCTGCCTGTCTCACAATCTGAGCGATCTTATTGGTTAAGATGTTGGGCTGCTGATTCGGTTGTGATTTCAAATCACAGCACCACCAAGTTGCCACTCATGGGCCCTTGAGCAAGGCCCTTAACCCGTATCTGCTCACTCGTATAAATAAGATGATAGTAAGTCATTCTGGAAAAGAGTGTTATGCCGTAAATGTAATGTTTGTCAGTCTCTTTGTTTCACAATCTGAAGCGGCATTCACGTTCTGGAGAACGTGAATGCGGCTTCAGATTGTGAAACAAAAAGACTGTCCCTGCAGGAGAGTCTCGCGATTGCAAAAAAAAAAAACATATCGGATTCCTAGTGCATCAGTAATCGTGCAGTCATCATACGACTGAGAAAGATCATCAGCAACCCGAGCAAGTATTCAGGGCAGGTTCAAGCCTGCAAAAGAAAAATCTATGATATTGAACATTTTTTTCTTTTCCCTGCTCGGTCTGTATACACTGCACATCAATTCACCTTTTTGAAATTCAGGTCCTAAAAATTGAAGTATAAATAAAATCGGTAGCAGAAACATCATGTCTGTTAATATTATAGGATGGAAATATAGAAAACATATGTAAAAAGCACACACATGTGCAGTGTAAATAAGTCTGACAACCAAAACAATCCAAAACTTTTGCAAGACAGAACAAAATGTCGAAAATGTCATTTTTGTCTGTCTCGTCTTTCCGTCTGTATTCCTATGTCTCACTGTCTCTTTGTCATGTCAGGTGCTGGATACGAGTGTTTATTATAACAAATCTAAATCAGTGGGCAAAATCGTGAACAAGAAACAGGTTAGGGTCAGACGATTACCAAAAAGTTAAATGATTGTTTATACGAGAACGTAAAATAAGACGTAATCAGGAAACGTGAAACATAAACATAAACGGAACGAGTAACTTTATGAATCTGAGACTTAAACAAAGACGTGGAATATAAATGAGAATAAAGACGGAGATGTTTACAGAAAAGTCGCAGGTAAAAACTCAGGCTATGAACGAACACGTGCACTTTCTTTCTTTCTTTCTTTCTTTCTTTTTTTTCTGAATGACAAACTCACAGCAGAGCAGAAACCTCCTGCTTCAATACTTTACTGAGGAAAGAAAAAGAAAAGGAAAAAGAAAAAGGAAAAAAAAGCGGTGCTAGAAAAATAAATAGAAAGATAGATAGATCGATAGAAAGATAGATAGATCGACAGACAGACAGACAGACAGACAGACAGACAGATAGATAGATAGATAGATAGATAGATAGATAGATAGATAGATCGATAGATAGATAGATAGATAGAATGTGTGTGTGTAAGAGAGAGAGAGAGAGAGAGAGAGAGAGAGAGAAAGAGAGATTAAAAAAAGATAGATAGAGAGGGATACAGAGTGAAAGAGAGAGATCTACCTATCTGCCTTTGTTTATGTCTGCTTGTCTCTTTTTTCCTCTCTGTCTGTCAATCTTTTTATCAGTCTATCTGTCTGTCTCTCTGTCTGTCTATCTGTCTATCTGCCCATCTGTGTTTATCTATCTATCTATCTATCTATCTATCTATCTATCTATCTATCTATCTATCTATCTATCTATCTATCTATCTAAGCCTCGTTTTCTTCACATCATCCATCATCCACTCATTCGTCATTTCCACTCTGGTCCTCTCTCTGTAATCTGATGTGAGGTACCAGGAGCCGAGCGCAGTGGGGGAAACTCACCTGTGTGAATGGAATCGGTGTGAAACTCAGTGAGGTGGTAATGGAAGAGAGCTCCAGCATGGTTGCCGGTGCTGCAGTCCGTCTGCACTCCTTCCCTTTTCTCCCTCCAAACCTCACAGTAATTACTGTTTATCAGAAAGACCGCTCTTTTAGTGCGTCTAATTAATTAGGCTCGAGCACAATGCAGTATTGTATAAACACGGCGCGCTGACAGCTGATCCGCCTGTGAAAAGAGAACTTTCCTCGCCGCAGTCAGATGGGAAAAGCGCTACGACGCGTTCGTGCCAGACTGTAATCGGAGAGGCTTCTTAAACACAGTCTCGTCAAGCAGATCCATTCAAATGCAAACGTCTGACGAACCGATCCACGTCTCCGGGCGCTGATCAGACGCTGACGGGTTTTGATTCTCAGTACGGCCATTAAGAGAGCGTCATGGCGGCTCGTGACGGGAGAAAGTTGAAACAATTAAAGAGGAAACATCCTGGGGAAAGGGCTCGGGGATTAATACGGCTACGACATGCTTCATTTTTAAGGACACGTTTTTAACACACAGAAACCTGAAACTTCTTGCATGAAAAGTGAAAGTTCTAAATCTGTGATCATTCAAACCGGAATATCAGTTAATTTAAATCGGGTCAGAGATCAATAAGGACCTTTTGTATTCTTTTTTTAAACGTGTATTTGTGCGGCGTAAATCATATCGACACACAGCACGTCTCGGAATTGTTTCGTCATCCCGAGCTGATGTAAGGATAGAGATATATAGCTGATCATTTCCTGTCTGTCGGAAACAATCTTCGCTAAAGCGCTGCAGCCGAGGAGGCCGCCTGTGAGCTTTTCTGTTTAGGTTACATGCTTTATTTGTGTTTTATCTCGTGATAAAGCTGAAAAAAAGTCTGGATCTACTGCTGAAATTCACTTAGACAGCCGGCGTGACTGTTCGCTTCCGAGAGAGCCGTCAAGACGTGTTTTTTTTATTCGATTTCTAATGAGACGGCTTGAACTGCAGGATCGGTGCTACATATCCTGCGTTCTTTTTGCTCAAACCAGGTCAGAAATGCATGAAAATATATGAAAAATATGACATAAGGTTTTTTGTATTTTGTCTCATGGTTGAATGAGGAAACCTTCAACATGCTTGAAGGAATAATGGATTCGTGTTACAGTTCGTTACCAGACTGATCGAAAATGTGCTTCGGTCAAAATCTTAAATAATTTAAAAGAATCATATTTACGTATCATCATCCATTTTTTGTCTGGTTTACCGATTCCTACATTACCCACAATGCCTTTAATACACAGAGGGCCATAGCACTTGATTCATATCTACCTACATGTGAGTGTGATGCGGCAGCGCTTTAGTACTGTGGTCACTTTACTCTACAGTGTCCTTCACTATTAGATAAAACATTAATCCATGTTCTCTGTTGAGCTGCACATGCTCCTGAGATACCACTGTCCTTATCTCCTTTCTGGATTTGTCTCATTCTTCATTCTTCAGAATCACAATCATCTTTATTGCCCAGTATTATGGGTTAAATATAGTAAAAAATACGTATACGGAAAACTAGGAAAATAAAATGAATAAAAATCCATTAACGATACACTTTGTTCCAGGTGTGTTAATTGAGAACATTTTGTATCTAGATGAGGACGGGTCCAAGTGCCTCTAAAGGTTTCTTCCTCATTTCATCTCAGGTCATTTAAATTGTTCCCTCATCACCGCTGTGGTCACTGACTTGCTCATTAAGGAAAAATTTACAGGAAAGCAACCAATTTAATGCTAAAATCTGTATTTGCAATTTATTTGATTCTGTAATTGTCTTTCAGACAATGTTAAAAGAGCCACACAAATGAATGTGCATAAAATTCATCTCGCTGTCATGATTCCTATTCCTGCCCTCTGCTTCAAACCGTCATAACTAGCTGCTTTAGCTATGACCATATTGCGTTCTGGAACGATTTTTTTTTTATGGATTTCTCTTTTTCTTATGAGCTGCTACAAAAAGGTGTAGATGGAGGACTCCCTGTTTTATTTACATTCATGGCATTTGTTAGATGGCATCATCCAGAGTGAGTTATCTCAATCAAACATCTAAGCAGCTACGGGGTTTCTGTCCTCCCTTTTAGTCCCAGCGTTCTATCCACAATGAGACTTTAAAGTGAACACATTTGGGAACGCTGTTGTTTCGTAGCGTGTGGAAACGGAGGCTTTCAAAAAAAGCCAGTTGTGCGACGATGACTTTTCTCCACATCACAACCACATTTCAGAGTCAGTAAGTAAATAAACGCCAGGCAGAAACGATGAATAAGCGTCTTCTGTTTCACGCGGTAATTTCATTTATGGAATCCGGCAGACACCCTTATTCAGAGCAACTTACAAATGAGCAGGGGAGGGTTAAGGGCCTTGCTCAAGGGCCCATCAGTGGCAGCTCAGTAGTGGTGGGATTTGAACCTGTGACCTTCTGTTCCAAAGTCCACTGAGGAACCACCTTCACTCCTGTCCAGTACAGGGATGTGAGCGTTTTCAGACGTTTTAGTGTGGATGGGCTTTTGGGACCCTTATAGTCACTAAACTTATACATAACTTCATAACCTCTTAATCTCTGTAAAGCTTCACTGCTAAAAAGCTCTACAAATTGAACTGAATTAGATTATTTATAATAATAAGAAGAAAAGAAAATGTTAATATAACTATTTAAATAATTATTTAATAAATTAAGTAAACATATATATATATATAATGTTTTATTTATTATTATTTACAATTGTTTTTATCATTTCTTTTTCCCTATCTCCCACAAATGTTCCTTCTTCCTCTCTTTTTCTTTCCCTTTCTGCACACTTTCACACTTCCCTCATTTTTCCCAATGCTTTAAAATCAATAAAACTTCTCTGTAGGTGTTATAACAGTTTGTCTTTCTGCTGTTTGTAATGAATATATTCCACATTAGCTTGAAGGAGCTGCTCGTTCTCGTTTGACATTCACCTCTGCAAACATGGACGCCGAGTGCAGCACAACTACACAACGCAGCACAGCCAGTCGGAGAACAACATGTACAGAGAGAGTAGCAGCAATGACAAATAACCAGTAAAAGACACAGTTCTCTGTGTGTGTGTGTGTGTGTGTGTGTGTGTGTGTGTGTGTGTGTGTGTGTGTCTACAATATGGTAATTGTTTAACTGCAAAAAAAAAAACAAAAAAAAAACGCAGAGACAAAGAGACAAGGCTGCAGCTGAAAAATTCACGGGTTTCACAGTAATAAAAACACATGCGCGCACACACACACACACACACACACACACACACACACACACAAGCACACACACACACAAACATGTTAGACAAACAATACAATATCTATTTTAAAATCAAATACATTTGTTTTACACCTGCACGCTGTTAATTCGCGGAAAAGAAAATGCGTCCAGACTAACGAGGTAATTAACGAGAATTCGATATAGATAATGAGCTCATTAAACCTAATTAATGCTTATTAGAAGCGTTCAGCGTTACAGATTATGTACAGATTCCTAACAGGCGAAGCAGGCAGCCGAGTTGCGCGAATTCCTCGCGTTGTAAATGCGGGATTGGTCCACTGCGTTTCTTTTTCTTTTTTAGTTCGTGAAGTTAAAGCATGAAAAGGATCAATTGGACGAGGGATAAAGGCGTACAGATGGAAAGCTCGTCTCCCTGTGAATGAGCGTGTCTCCGGTTTTCAATTTGCGACTCCAATTATGTTCCGGCGTACTGTACAGTCTGATGCGCGCTTTTTATCTCGGGACGATACGGAGGCCAGTCATCCTTCGTTTATCCTCTATTTGTCCTTTCTCGCTCGTTTCTTTTTTCAGAACTATACGTGTGAATAAAAAAGAAACGGCGGTATAAAACGTACTGCAATACTTTAATCATACTTACGATGCCATGTACAGATGTGTACCTTGTGAACCAGGGTACAGGGATGACTGGTCACCTGGTTTTTATCCAGACTGTCCAATTTACGCCATTGGGCAGCTGCGTTTATCCAGAGCGACTTACAACTGAGCAGTTGAAGGTTAAAAGCTTTGCTCAAGAGCCTACATGGTGGGACTTGGATTTAAACGTGTGACCTTCCAATTTAGAGTCCATTGCCTTAACCAATAAGCTACCACCTCTGTTTCGGTCGACGGACGTGAGACCTGCCTCGAGGTTCAGTGCGTTGTGTGTTTTGAGATGCTTTTCTGCTCAGCGTGGATGTACAGAGTAGTTATTCAAGTGGATGAAACCTCCCTGATGGTTAGAACCAGTCTGAACTTTCTCATTAACAAGACTTTCCACTGGCAGCAATAGATGGATAGATGTTGTGAGTAAAAACCCCAGAAGGATTTTTGACACACTCAAAGTCAGTGAGATCCCTGAGATATACTACAAACACAAACAATTGGAGATACCTGACCATAAAACAGATCATGGATCAATAGACCATAAGATCATGTGGTTCTTTAACATTCCATTCCACATTCAGTCGTCATTTTATAACAGTCTTCATTCTTCTGGAATGATGTTTTGATGTTCTGATGTAGAAGAGATTTGATGAGGTGTTCAATAGGGTTTCGATCTCTATAGCAGGAGATCATCCACTCCAACATCCCCATGTAAAGCAGATCTTCACAGAGCTGGCTTTTATGTAGAGGAGCATCGTGATGCCGGAACAGGGTTGGGTCTCCTGGTTTGAGTGAAGGATACAATCGCTAGCTAATGCTACAAGCATCCAAAGACGTTCTACACGATTGTGTGCCTCAAAATTAGTTTGGGATAATTAATTTGGGGACGAACCACATATTGTAAAGTACAAGTTGTAAAGTAAAGTCAAGTCCAGAGGCTTTTATTGTCATTTCTACTATACACACTGGCACACAGTACACAGTAAAAACGAGACAACGTTCCTCCAGAACCCTGGTGCTACGCAAAACAATAACATAGAGCTACAACACACAACATAAAGCTACATAAAGTGGGTCGAGTGCAACCGAGTGCAAACAGTGCAGATGAAAAACAGTACAGACAGACAACACAAGACAGTGTGGGACAACACACGTAACACAAGAGAGCGCCGAGCAGTAAACCTACTGTACACTCTGAATATACAGTACTGTGCAAAGAGAACTATGAAGACTAAAACCAGGAGTTTATATAAACAAACACAATGCAGTGCAAAAACATCCTATAGACTACTATATAAAGTCGGGTGTCCCAATACTTTTGCTCAAACATGTACAGTATATTAATAAAGTACACTCTTAACTATAATACGTCCAGTTCCATACAGAGTGAGACAGCTACCGTGGACTTTTTCTAATGACCTTCCTGGCACAAGATGAATTTGGAGACAAACTGCAGCAGAAAACGTCCGAATGAGAAATAGAAAGAAAAAAAAAAGACACCAGGCGTTAACTCCCTCAACTTCTTAACTATTATATGAGGCATCTGTCTGTTAATAAAACTTATGTAAATAACAGTGTGCATGGAGTTCTTTACGAAATCTTGAGCATCGCACGGTAGGTTTGACCGCACAATTTAGCATTTGGACCCGAGAGCACTTGACGTGCTTATATAAGCACTCGAGTGGCCACGGCTGATGCTTTGAAGAAGATCTGGAAATCACGGGTTATAAAAAAAAACAAAAATTTACAAACAAACGTGCTATTAGACAAATAAGTAGAGGTCAAGGCTTCGCAATAACGAACTGCAAATTGAGATGAGACGACCTTGAGGGCATTTTGGCTTCTGTTTGTTTGTAGATTTTTCGTGCTGATATTCACGCACATGACGCAATCCCTAAATCAGCATTGTACTATAATAATAATAATAATAATAATAATAATAATAATAAAGTATCATGGAACCTCCTGTCATATTAATGTCACTCAAACGCTCCTGTGCCATAATTCGGCTGATTTCCAGGAAATTCAACAAGAATTCTTCTCCTTAGATCTACAGTTTTCCGTGTGCTATTTATTAATAATTAGATTAACTGATTATGGAAGTGAATGATGGTCACGGTACATGTTCTGTCAGCCGTGCTGTTGCAAATTATGGAGGTTACAATAACGAGCACGTGAAGGTCCACTGGTTTACTCGACAGGTCCGGGTGGCCATGCTTTTAATTACAATATTAATTTCTCTGTACTGCTTCTCTTTCTCTCCCCATCTCGAGGCTTTTTGAGGTTTGGCCAGATCCAGTCACGTCATAATGAAGATTATGGACCTTTAAAGAAGTAGATGCCGAACTCGCAGACATCCCGTACCATCTAGGGACATACCAGTGCCAATTGGATCCCACTACATGTGTGGAGTTTTGACATTGGACCTCCTGGAGTGTTTAAGGGCTCTGGCATGGAGAAGCTGGTGTTGGATCTGTGAAGATCACAAATGTTCAGCTATTTTATGAGTTGCTCAGTAGCTCCTAGTATTATAACCATAAAGACTGTAGAAAGAACATTACTTATAATTACACACTCCAGTGCTCATGTTAGTTTTCACTCTCCAGTGTTCTGTATTGTTGAAAGATTTATGATCAAACTCTTGATGTAACACAAATGAGGATGGGTTCCCCTTTTGAGTCTGGTTCCTCTCAAGGTTTCTTCCTCATTACCTCTAAGGGAGTTTTTCCTTGTCACAGTCGCCACGGCTGCTCATCAGGGATAAAAACACACCATTCACCTTCACTGTTGATTTCTGTAAAGCTGCTTTGAGACAATGTCTGTTGTAAAAAGGTGCTATAGAAATAAATTTGACTTGACTTGACTTGACTTTCTGGACCTGCTTCATACCAATTACCTGCTTCTATATAGAGCTTTCTTCAAATGGAAACCACTCCAAAGATCTTTACATCTACAGAACCATAAAGATGGATTTGGACTTTCAGTAATCTAAAATTTTCTACAATGGTGCTACAATTGGCATGAACATTTTTTGTGTCTTTGTATCCATAAGTAAACAGATGATAGCAATAATGTATAATGATAGGACATTTGGTGTCACCCAGATGAAGATGGGTTCCCTTTTGAGCCCGGTTTTTCTTAGGGTTTCATCCTCATACAATCTCAGGTAGCTTTTGATTCATTAGGGATAAATATATTAATTTCTGATGTTAACATTTATATATTTTTATGTTTATTTTTGTAAAGCTCCTGTAAAGCTGCTGTATGTACATTTAACAAATTAACAAAATTGTCCCAAATGCTCAATTCAATAGACCCAAGGAATAAACCTTCAGAGATCCTGGATTTAAAATGGAACCTGTCTTTATCCAGAACCCAGATTGTCCTATCACAAATAATTCCCTTCTCTAACAGTATACTGTATGATCAGTAAATGCAGTACAGGTTTTTGTGCTCTGATGTTGGTCCATTAAAGAAGTCGAGTCCTTGTGCTGTGTGTCAGGAACAGAAGCTGCTTTAAAGGCATGAGTGCTGCAGCATTCCTTTATAGGTTTCAGAAGATGAAGATCTGCTTGTCAGTGCTCAGACCATACAGCACACACTGCAACAAGTCAGTTTGCAGGCCTTCGTCGCTTAGAAGCTGCTCACAAGGAAGAACAGTTTGCTGTAGACGACCTGTTCAATAGCATGAATTACTGGAACCATGTCTGGTGGTCTAATGAAACTAAGATAAACTTGTTTGGCTCAGATGGTGTAAAGCATGGTGGTGGTAGCATCATTGTCTGGGGCTGCATGAGTGCTGATGTTAGTGAGGAGCTCCAGCATATTGAGGGAAACATGGATTTCAACATGAACTGTGACATTCTAAAGCAGAACATGATGCCCATTTCTTCAGAAACTGGGCCGAAGCAGATAACAAACCCAAACACATTCCCAAGATTCCCAAGATGGAGTGGCCAAGTATGTCTTCAGACCTAAACCTTATTGGGAACCTTTGGAGTATCCTCAAGCGCAAAGGTGAAGAAGCGCCATCTGTCTAACATCCAGCAGCTCCATGATGTCATTATGGAGGCGTAAAAAAGCAACAACCTGTGCAGCTCTGGTGAATTCCATACCCAGAAGGATTAAAGCAGGGCTACATAACAATGTGCTCACACACAATATTCACACATTGGAAACAGTTTTGACATGGTCACTCATTTTGGTTGGCAGCTATTTAGACAATAATTGTCTTCTTTGCAATGCATCTGAAGTTTTTGTGTCCTAAAATTGGATCGACAGACCTGTGAGTGTTTAACTACCAAACACATGAGCCGAGTTGGTGTTAAACTGCTAATAAACATTTTTAAAACAAGTTCTTTGTGGTACATTGTTGTGCATCTTATAGTGTTCTGTTGGTAAATGAAAAATATGTAAAAAGGAAGGTGGTTCAAATATTTGGGACTTTGACAATGTTATTTTGATGGGATGTCAGTGAGGACAACATTATTGTTTGTTGGGACTGTGCATATTTTGCAACTAACCATCTTTTAGCCATTCTGTGCAAACTCATTTTTTTAGAAAACGATTCCTGGCCGTTTGTCGGCCATGTTGCTGTGTTGATAGAAAGGATGATATAAAGAAATAACAGTACACTATATGGACAAAAGCAGAGACTCAGTGTGGAATGCGATGTTCAAGAAAAACAAACCAATCTTGTGAGCAGGTGTCCACAAACTTTTGTCCAAACTGTATAGTGCATAATGGACTTGTTATATAAGTAACATTATTCTAAGAGCAACTAAAGCTTTTAATTCTTTATAACAGAAAAGGCTAAAAAAAGAGAGAGAATAGCAGAGAATGTGTTTTGATGTTGCTTCAGTAAAACAGCAGACACGAGCGGTTCCTCTTAACAAAAGAGCTTTCTATAATGTTCTAGCATTCTTCCTGAAACTGAATAATCAAGGTCTCGAGTCACTGCTGTTGCTGCTCATGTGTTGCGTGACATTTACTCTCGTTCTTTATGAAAATGAAAAGGTGAATGCTGATAAACGAGTGCACGACATACTGTTTAAGTTACATACAGTTGAACAGGGTTCATTTCATCAGCGCTCCATTAATCCACAGATCAACTCTCTGTAGGTACCTGTGTTATAGAGGGAGGTACAGATTCCTAACCCGAGTTACTGAATTATCATGGTCTTCATCATCATCATCATCATCATCATCATCATCATCATCATCATCAATGTCTGCCCCATTATCACTATTATCATAAATACCTTCATCACATCCTCCTCCTCCTCATAATTAATAACTACATCACCGTCATTTTGCTTCAAGTATCTAAAGCACCTTTATCATCATCATCATCATCATCATCATCATTATCATCATCATCATCATCATGAATGCCTTCCCTATTATTAAAATCATTATAATGATGAGGATAAGTCTTCCCCCTCGTTATCATGAACACATTCATCACCATCATCATCACTACCATCATCATCATCCACATCATCATCATCATTGTCCTCATCACTGTCATTATTATGAACATCGTCATCACCACCACTATAGATGTCTTCCCCATTAACACCACCACCATCATCATCATCATCAACATCATTGACTTTGCTCAGCCTTCAATACAATAGTTCCCCACAATCTGACCTCCAAACCCAGGACCTGGGCCTGAATTCCACCCGCTGCAACTGTGTTCATGACTTTCTCACAGACAGACCCCCCAGGTAGTGAGAGTAGGCTAGTTCACCTCCAACTCCATCACCCAAAGAGTAGGAGCCCCTCAAGGCTGTGTCCTAAGCTCCTGCTCTACTCTCTCTACACTGACTACTTGTCATCTTACAGCTCTACTTCCATCATCAAATTTGCTAACAACACAGTGGTTCTATCTCCAACAATGATGTGGAACCAAGAAGCTTGTAATGGACTTCAGAAAAAGTGAAAAAAAAGGTCTACACTCTACTTATGATGAATGGCAAAGCAGCTTCAAATACCTTGGACTGCATATCCTCTAAGAACCTGACTTGTTCTGCTCACACACAATCTCAGGTAAAGAAAGTCAGACAAAGACTGTATTATCTTCTGCAGCTGAGGAAACTCAGGGTTTCACCAGCATACTTAAAAAGCTTCTATACTGGAGTTATAGAACGCATTGTGACTCACTGCATCTCAGTTTAGTACGGCAACTGCTCCAAACAGGGCTGTTAAGCACTTCAGAGAGTAGTGCAGTTAGCAGAGTACATCTCAGGGTAGGTTCTACCTTCTCTACAGGAAATATACAACAGTCGATGCAGAAACAGAGCTGTTAAAATCATTTAGGACCCTGATAATAAAATACAATATAAATGTCCAATCTAGAAGTGTTGGTTTGGGGTATGAATCTGCTCCGTTATTGACACGGTGAGAAACATAAAAATTCTGATTCTTGAACCTATAAATAACCATAAATGAAGCCGATGTGATCAAACCACCGAAAATAAGGTGCATATTGTAGTGAGTTTAAACACTGAGATCAATCTTCATAACAGAGCATGAGAGAGAGAGAGAAAGAGAGAGAGAGAGAGAGAGAGAGAGAGAGATGTAGAGGCAGAAATATTGCTGCAGTCGTCCCTGGAGAATTAAATTATCCTAAAGCTTTCGATGCTGCTTACAGTGACAAATATACTGCTGGATTTATACAGAATATATATTTAAGATCAATTGTGTGCATATATATATATATATATATATATATATAAAAAAAATTTTATATACATGTGCACTGGGGGGACGACTGAAACGTAGA